>JANHGB010058475.1:0-11138 GCA_026283785.1 Coracopsis vasa | reverse complement strand
CTTTTTCCACAAACACATATGCAGAACTCATCCATAAGATCATTGTCACAGCTTCCTAAAAAACAGGTTTGGTTGTTGTGAGTTTTTTCTTAATAAAATGTGTTTCATTATATTTTTTATGTTAATGACAATAAAAGTTGCAAGCTGTGGCAGCTAGCAGTGAGATCTGTCTGTGTTGTAGACTGACTAGAAACTGTATTCGGATGTTACCATGGCACTGAGCCACAGGTAATATTTTCTGTCTTGATATTACACTAACCATAGGAAGGTATCTTTCCAGTTTCTTCAAGCTCACGCAGCAGGAGCTTACGTCTGCTAAAAATCACACAGAGGTGCTCCAATGCATATTTAAGGAATAAAACTGCACCCCTGTACCTCCAAGCAACACACCCAAGTATGTTACGGGGAACTATACTTGACTAGTGCCTTTCACTGAACACGATTTGTCTATTACATTCCTTTGTCTAAATACACAACCTTTGGGCAAAACCAACCTCTTATACACCTCCATGACATGAAACTCAACAGAACTCTGTATCTAGATGAGGACTTCCAAGATTCGTATAACTTCAGCAAAATTTAGACTCAAAAAAAGTTGAAGAAAAAAATCTGTGCCTCTGCATACGTGAACTGTAGCATCAGTTTCAATACTATGAATGCATATTTGCTACCTAACAACCTAGTATAAAAGACAGTTATAGTTTTTTATTTTACTCCTAGGTGTTTGGTATCATACACACACATATGCCCTCATTCCTCTAATATTTCAATGCTCCACAAATAGTAAAAAAAGCATCTTCTCCATAATCTATTCAACAAGACAGCACTGCTAGCCATAATTTACAGGTACAGAAAGAGAAGAGACAGAAGTAGTCTTTAGTTCTATACACCTGATGTCAGTTTTCAGGTTCACGACCCTCAGGACTGTTAACAATAAACAGCTCAGTTTCACATCATTTTAGCTGTACTGGTGATGTCAGAACACTGGCAAATTTTGCTACGTGTGTCTTACAAATGTTTAAAATGTTAAAAAATGAATGGCCATCTGTGAACCCCCCTGACCTATATTACCTACTCAGGATAAACCAGTCATTTGGCATCCAAGATGGGCAGAGACTAGTCCTTCAAAGCGGCATGCAACTTCCCCAAGCTGAGACCATTCTTCATCTTCCTGCATTCCTCTGCACCCATTCTACACTACTGCGGGTAACTCCTACTGATAAATCCCCAAACACTTTACAACTGTTCAGTGAATAAGGGGGTACTGGGGAGAAAACTTTGTAAGAACAGAACTGGAGAGCATTACAGCGGGTAAACTATGGTCACAACAACAGCTTAAGATAAGAAATATCCTAACATTTTAGACCTTTAGCCTTAAAATAGCTATATTAGAACAGTCTAATTTTTATACTTAACCATGCCAAAAATACAAGAATTCTACTGCAGTCAGTATGACTCCATGCAGTGAAGTTGTCAGCAGTTTGACTTCTGCACCCACCTAACAGACCTCACATGTATGATTAAACAGAATCAATACCAAGCCAGCATGCACTGAAGGGAAAAAAATGTTCTTCGTCTGTTGTTCTCTCTGCTATTTGCTGATGGCAGAGGAAAGAAGATGTTTAGGAAGCATGCTCTCTACTTGGTTTAGAATGAGTATCCTCTCCTGAGCAGGTGACCCTTCCAGATCACTCTATGTCCATCGCCACATTTCCCTAGACTCTCCTAATGGTTTTCTAACTTCTTCACCCTCTGACACTTGCAAACAGAAGCCACTTGCAATTGTCACTCCTCTGCAGAGCAGTCACCTCTTCTTTCCCCTTCATGATGTCTCTGCCTCTAACAGCCTAAGCAGTGCTAGTCTCCTTTTTAATACTTCAATTGGAGTCCACACTGGGATTGAGGGAGGAACAATGACAAGGAAAGTTCTACTCAACTACTTGGCTGCAGATGCTGTCTTTGGAAGATGTAGCTGGCAAACTTTCATCAGACTCTTCTAAGAATATATATAAACTTAGATTTTTTTTTTCAAAGGCTTGTACTTAGATCAAACATGGTTCAAGAAATGAAAAAACACATTCACAATACAAGGACAATAATTAAGCCAAATTTGAGGTCCTGGTTTAATGAAAATGTTACAAAAATTCGTTTAAATGGGAAAATTGACAACTTTCCCCTAATCTTGTTCTTGGAATTATTTAATAACTGACAATTTTATAATTCAAAGGTCTATGGTAACTTAGCTATGGTTAAGTACAAGCAGTACCTGTGTTGGCTTTCCTCTATCTACAGGCATATTAAATATTGGCATAAAGTCAAATGGATGAACTGAAGTTTAAGTTACAGCAGTTTTCATCAGCTACAGTTCCAAATTATTTGTATTTTTATGGATTCTGCCTTGGATTCATGAGACTCAAGACACTGCCTTTGAAAATATGCAGTAAAAATAGCATGGTAATTGCCTCCCAAAAAAGATAGAAAATGTAAATCCAAAGGCCAAATGTTCAGCAAATCTTTGCAAATATTCTTCATATATTAGAGGTGTTTGAGAAACCTAGGTATAGGACAGCTAGATGGGGGAAGCGGGGAGGGTTTTCCACTGTCAAGAAAGAAGTCAGATACAGAGTTTGCATCTAGTAGTCCAGAACCAGAGAACACTGAACTCGCTTCAATAACTCAGGTCCATGTGACCCAAACCCACTTCTAGTGCAGAAGCCTAGCAAGTATCCAAGAAAGGAAGACCAGCAATTACCTTAAATATTAAAGAGCTGTTTTCTTAATGTACACTGTTCTATTAATGCTGTTCTTCTGTCAGTGTAATTACACACATATTAGTAAGACCTCTAGGTGCCAGAATGAATTCCATTAGGACATTTTTCATCAGAAAATTCCATCTCTCACTTCTCAGTCCTAATCACCAAGTCAAGGCTGGAAACAAAGATTCACAGATCTTCTAGACATCAAAAATGATAGACTTATTGGAAATACTGCCTCTACCATACGATCACATTCCAGCTAAAACCTTCAGTGTTCTGGTGGTAATGACCCATTTTCTTCCTGCCCATGATGGAGCACTATCTCACAATTTTTCCCTATGCTAATATCCCCTTTGCTTTACAGATGATAACCATACTTTTCCTCCAAATTAGCTACTTGATTGCTGTAATTAAAACAAACTCAACAAATTCCCAACTTGTCCTCAATCCACAGTTAACACCAGACCTGACCTAGTGGACCAGTTTTACCAAAAAAGAGAAGCACCACTCTGGAGCTTGTTGATCCATCTGCAAGTCCATTTAACACACTAGCCCAGCAGAAAATTTGGGCTTATTAGTTCCTTGCTGGGTTAGTTAAACTCTTGGGGGTTCAGAGACTGCCAAGGCTCAGACAGAATAAGAGATGGCAGCAGCACTTCCCTCATTCAATAGGAGTGCCTATAGATGTCTTCTGAAACTGTGCCCTTAGCTCAAACTTTGCTGCAATTGTTTTGAAACCTGACGAAGGGCTCGTGTGCCCAACAGTTTGTGTGGATTTCCCTATTGTATTAGGTAATGTAGTAAGAGCTATTATACCTTGAGAGGCCAGATGTCACAGAAAAGCTCCTCTCTTATAAACTGGTCACTGGTTTCATCCAGCTTCACACTGAACTCATCAGAAAAGCTTCTCTGCAATTAGTAAAATTTTGAAATGTATACCAATCCCCTGTAAACTTACATTCTAAATTTTTAGCAATAAATAAACAAAAGTTATGTGTGAATAGCAGATTTTAAACACTTGCCTGTGTGAGACACCAACTGTCCCTGAGTGCATTATTTCAAATAAATCCATTTGAATTCTGTGATCACTGTCCATACAAATACTTGCAAATTTTGGTAAATATGTATTTGGAATGAAAGTATGAAAGTTTACATTATCTATGATGTAGCAAAAGAGTTAAGATGAAAAGCTGAAAAATATTGGTTTGATTAAGCAGCTCTTCAAAATCACTTTGCATGCAAAGAAATTCTACAGCCAGAATCAACCAAGAGTACTTAGTCAAAATATCATTTATAGCATATAAAGGATCTTTTGCCTCTGCAGCTAGCACTGATGATTCTTCAAAAAAGTAAATAACAATTTTACAAAACCATGAAAGAAAGAAACATCTTTAACTTCATTCAATCCACACATTGGCTACTTAAGACCTGATCTTCCATCTGAAAAAAGAACTGTGTTTTCATTATGAAATTAATCAAGAGCCTGGTTTCTTACACATCCCATTCTTCTTGAGGGAGGAAATAAATATAGTTGCACTTGCTTTAATTAGTGGTGATGCTTCTTTAAGAATCACTGAAGACTTTTATCTCAAGATCAATTAACTTCTTTGTGGCAGAGAGAATTTATCTCTCTGTCAGAGCTGATCAGTAGTAACTAGCACTGAAATCTATCCTCAGAATATTTAAGTTTTGGATTCTTTTATTTGAATGTGCTTTTTTTAGTACACAAAGACTCTAAGGGATGCAACACAATACAAAAAGTGATCTGAAAAATTCTAGGAAAGTTAGATAGACTCACAGAATCATAAAGCAGCTTCAGTTGGAAGGGACCTTCAAAGGTCATCTAGTCCAAACCCTCTGCAATGAGCAGGGACATCTCAGAACCACATCCAGCCTACCCTCGAATGTCTCCAGGGATGGCACGTCCACCACCTCTCTGGGCAATCTGTGTCAGTATTTTACCACGTAATTTTTTCCTCACATCCAGCCTGAATCTATTCTCTTTTAGTTTAAAATCAGAACTCCTTGTCCGGTCGCAACACGCCCTGCTAACAAGTCTTTCAAACAGATAAATCCAGCACATTTTACATCCCAAAGAAAAGTGATAATTTCTCTTTCCAATCCAAATTAATTTAATAAGGTGATAATATTTTACCAGTACTGTTAAAAAGAAGAACCAGAACCAGGAAGTACAATGTGAAGACTTCTGCTATTGAAAGGAACTCCAGTGCTTTTCCTTTCTTCTACGTACAGCTTCAGATTCAGGAAATTAATTTCTTGTTATAGGTCATGTCATCAGTTTTACATTATTACATCAGCAACTGCTAAAGAGACTTAGTGTTAAGTCTTGGAGAGCTGCTTTTATCAAGCAAGCCCTGCTACTGATCAAGGCCAGCAAGCACTATCACTGTACTGACAAAGCTAAAATAGGAATTATGGCCATACAAGTAATTTCAATCTGCAGGTACTTCCTTTCTGCATCATAAATTCAGAGACTATGAAAAATGCAGCAATTAGGAGAATGCCAAGACTGGAAACTGAGACTGTTTTCTAACAGGAACCTTTTCATGGGTTAGGATGCTCAATGGGAGCACAATACATGCTATAGCCTACATTCTTGTCTTATATTTGGGGGGATGGGGTGTCTTAAGCTCTTATTTACATAAATTATCCCCATTTTAAAATGACTGAAAACAAAAAAGAAACGTCTATAGGTGGTAAAAACATAAGAATTAATCCAACTGCGCTTTCATACATCTACAGTATCTGTATGAGTATGTATTAAAATACTCTGACTTCTTACATGATGGTAGAAAATCTTAAAAAATGTAAATGTTAATGCATATTGAAATGTTTCATTTTCTAGTTTTAAAGAGAAATCTCAGATATTCTACTTCTGCAAATTACTTAGCTGCAGCCACTAAGAAATATATGTTACTGTCTCATTAAGTCATAAAATCATATACATGATCACATACCTACTAATTCACAGTTGTTGTAAACTTAGTTTTGTTTAGTGAAATGGAATTCACTAGTACTGACTGAAACTGCTACAGAAAAATTATATTAGTCCTGAAAAAGTAATCCATGAACATGAATAATTTTAAAGACCACTACAAAGAGAAAGTAATGTAAATGTACTGAGTAACACTACACTGAAAATCAATATATTTCCTATACTCTGATATGTGCCAATGTGAAATCACCCTTGTAATTACAAGGTGAAGATAAATCGCCTCTCTGTCATTAAGTTGTAACCACAGTATTTGGTTCCTCACGGAAGAAGTCAATTGTAGCAATTTCATCTGTCTATAATCAGTGTAAGCAGTCTCTAACTCCACATCTCTGTGAAGTGAACCAGGATAGCTCAGGTACCAAAAGAACTATGTGATTCCAAGTCCACAACTGAATAAAACTCTACTATGGGTACCACAGGGTGTTTTGGCTAGGCAAGAAAATCACAAATAGATTACGATTTGGGTTTGGGTTTTTTGGTGGTGGTGGTTTTTGATTGTTTAGTTGTTTTTTTAAGAAGGACCAGAAGACACTATGAAAATTACAACCACTCTGCCCCTTACAGAAGTTCATCACATTTGAGAATTCCTGTGAGATTTTTCCTGATGAACTATGTTAAAACAAAACTTAAGTCTTATTTTTCTTAGGGCTTAATTTTGCTCTTGCTAGTATTGATTGTCTGTTCATGGTCTCCCTCACTGGAGCATCACATGGGTCACAAATATGTTTATTTAGATTTGTTGTTCTTTCATTCATACTGGAGTCATATTTTACTTACAGTGTTGATCTTTGGACAAATGTTCTATAAAAACTGCAGAAGAATTGTTCTGGTTTTGTTTGCACTCGGATAGAAACACAGTAAAGACATCTAAAATGAAAGCTATTATTTATTATTTATTTCCATAGAGACCGGAAGCCAAATCAGCCAGGATACCAAAGTGCTGCAGAATTTACAAACACAGAATGAATGACAAAGTGTTCCCTATGAGCTCATAATACAAAACCTAAGCTGTAACAGGTGAACTAAACAAGTGTGCAGGGTGGAGTTTGGAAGACGGAAACAATAAACTATATGCAAGCAATTTTACGGCAATTACAAACTACGACCCTCCCTGCTGGTATCAGATTGTAGTCACTGATTCAGCTGTCTGCTATCCATAAGCACAAAGCCATATATCTTCTGAGGAAGCAGAAAACTGCCATAAAGATGCCAGAACAATGTATCTTTGTCAGAAAATAATTTTGTAATGCTGCCATCAATAATATGCATAGAATGAATCATACCCATGAATCAAGAAAAAAAACACAGCTTCACCATTTAGGTCCCAACACTATTTCTCAGTACATCTCCACTAGCGATTTAGTGTGTAGGCACGGCTTTTTTTGACAAGAATTTGCTTTGAGTAGGAGTGGTATGACTACAAAGTGGCCTTCCTCCAAAGAACCAATACTGATGCTGTGCACAACGGGTCACCAAAGGCACCCCATCTGCAGTGTGGATACCTGGCTCTTCAGCAGTCAATGCTCAATGGAGAGTGATACACTCTCCAAAATAGCTAGCACAAACTCAACTATCAGTGAAGAGTCAATGCTGGAAAGCAGTTCCTGAACCATCACAGAATCTAGAGACATGAAGCCTGGTGCCTCCCTCTTTGCAATGTATCAGTCGGTAATAGAACAGTATCTTAAGTGAAGATCCTCCCAGTAACTTTTACGCTCATCTTTAACCTATTCTGAGAAAGTAAATCTTCTCAATTTTTCCTACTTAGGTCTTTCATAAAAATAGGACTATGGTAGCAAATTAGCAAGCTATTTTTTAATTTCAGCCAAACCTCAAAACACATATAAAACACTGACAAAGGAAGAAAATTATTCCGTAACATGAAACAAATGACCAATGCACAGTAGCAAATGAACAGTTTACCCAGACGTTAGGAAAACTGCTGAGACATGCATGAATTCAACTATTAATAATGGGATATATGGTTTCGGTTTTAAGTAACCAGTCAAAGTTATTTGTTTCACATGTAAAAAGTAATAGTGGCAGCTGTTGAGACTGTTGTGCTCAAGTAACACTATATATCTTTCATTCCAGAGTTGTCCTACGCTTGGCAGTGGACAATTTTTATTTTATAAGCAATAATTAAGATAGAGATGGCAACACTGGTATTTCCCACTTGCACACATGCAGATATATAGACACAGCTGTCAGAGCATGGTGGAGCTTGCTGCCAGTGCTACACCTCCTCTGCTCATTACAGATTTCAGTCTCAAAGTTTGTCAAGCTGTTACTTTTCATAGCACTGCATTTACTGGAAATCACCTTGGTAGAGTACTCACTTTTTATAACTTCTTTTTTAAAAAAAACCCACTAAGACTAGTAATAGAAATTAATTTCCTCACAGGCAAGTGCAATAAATGTTTTTAACTGAGGATTTGGGAAGCAAATGGCTCCCAGACCAATGTGCACTTGGCAGAAAGTTTTCAGTAGTTATAGAAAAGATTCTCTTTTTCAGCACCAGCATTGTGCCTTTCTACAAGAATAGTTCACAACTTTGCACTAGAATGTGTCTTTAAAGCAAAAACTGCAAAAAACAATCTTTCTTTCCTTTTACTTTTTTTTTTCCTTTCCATTGGGATGTTAACTGTTAACTTCCAGTTGAGATAGCTGGGAGGCCATATGAAGGTGCTGTCAGCACCAGTCCTTCAGAGCACAGAATCTCCAAAGTAGGTGATAAATTTAACTATTTTTTTGTCGAAGTACTATTTATTCCAAATAAAGATTATAACTTATTATACAATCATAGCATGGTCTGGGTTGGAAGGAACCTTAAAGATCATCTAGTTCCAGCCCCCTTGTCATGGGCAGGGACACCTCCCAATAGACCATGTTATTCAAAGCCCCATCCAACCTGGCTAAAACTATTTAACATCATCTCTTTTTGTGGGTTTTTGGGGGGGGAAGGTTGTTTTTGGTGGTGCTTTTTCTGTTTGTTTTTTGTTTGGGTTTGTTTTTTTTATATATATATATAAAAGGCAGTGTAAGATTTTACATATATTCATAAATGCATCATGCTAAGAACAAAGCCTATGTATCCCAACATAGCAAAACCCAAGATACAAAGTTCAGCCACTCCACTTTTATCTGCATTGCCCTCCTCTGTTCTCAAAGTTCTGCTGTGCATCCTACAGTAATCTGCTTAACAGTCCTAAAAATGGTTGCACAGAAGCAAACTTAAACCAATCCATTTTATCTCATTTTGCACATTCTGCAGGCTTAAAAGTGAAACCTAGAATTTTTCACTACTACTTTGAAGCCTAGAGTGCATATAGAGCAGGAGGAAACAGCTGGAGCAGAGTGGTGAGTCCACTTGCAGTATTACTTGCTGCACTGCTTTCAGCTGAGATCTGGCCACATCTGGCCACACACACTATAAATTTCTATCTTCTTGTAAGGAAATTAATGAATGCTATTTGACCGTTGATTTAAATGCACAAATATAATAGTATTTTTCCTGTTTGTTATCTTGACCACCCAATATACCTAACTTATGAGAATCTCTATTACAGTGTGTTGACAGTCACGTGCAGTCTTATCTTTAGAATCTTCTGGTAGTGAGGTGTTAAAAGCCACACAATGAACCTTAAAGTACTACAGTTTTCACACACATAGCTGCTCCATTCCTGTAATTATGCTATAAAATTGTTTCTGAAGTGGCAGCGAATTCAAACAAAACTAGTCAAAACCGGTAACACACCCTTTTCCTCCCAACAGTAACAAATACCCACATCAATCCCTTCCATGACTGATACATTCATCCACTTCTGTTTGGAGATACAAAACACAGGCAGCGAGATAAAGGATATCCGATGCCAAAGGAGACACAACGGTTTATCAGTAAGTCATACAAAGCTGTTCAGATACTTTTATACTGTAAAACCAAGTGCTTGTATTTGTAAAGCACTACCTCACTCTTGTAAACAGCAGCTTCACTTCTTGACAGTGGCAGGTATGCCGAGAAAAAAAAGGGAATTAATCTTGTAAAATTCATAATTCTGTCCCCGTATAGAGAGAGGCAGACATGTCAAGAAAACATGGAAGATGGAAATTTCACTTTGGAACCAAGCTGAAGTTGAAGGAAAAATTATATACAGGTCCCAGCCTCAATCCCATTTAAGACAGCAACAGGCAAGAGGATCAGGTACAGAAGCTTACCTAGGTACAATTCTAACGCGTTTATTAAATAAAATGGCTTAATTTGTTTTCCAAATATGTATTTATACATATTTACTCTAACAGAGACAAACTATTTTTGCTTAACAAAACTAAGCAAAACAAAACCCAGATTAAAAGCATCTGAGATCTGCCTCTGGCTTCAGGGTACAGATAAAGCGCGATAACATTTGAAGTGATGATGGTGTTTAAATTTTATTTAAAAAACAAATACACTCTGAATAACATATAGTTACTTTAATCTGATCATTAACATCTCCCGTTTTGAGAATTTAAGCTACAATAAAGGGTAGCAAGCGGATACAGAAAGAGGTTACTATTCAATCACCGAGCCAGGAGAACTGCAATGGAGTGTTGCAAAACTTTCACAGTTCACAGACTAGCCCCGGGAATCCTGCTGGGTTTCTGAGCAGTCTATACTTCTTACAACCCACCACGTATCAGAAACTGACACTAACCTTTCCGTGTCTACAGTAACAACTATGCTCCCTCGCAATTGTGTGTATGAGAGATGATTCACTTGCTTCTATTCCATGGAACTGATGATTCATTCAATCGTCTCCAGATCATGTTAACATACTAATCATAATGGCAGCAAAAATCAAGTTCTTAAACTTTGTTATGCTCAAATGTTTATTTTTGGAGAGAGCACAGAAGAAACCCAACATGCGGAGAGGAACCAGGACAGGTTATGTTTCAGCTCAAAGACAAGGTTTGGGAAACACACCCAACCCACGTGTAAAACGAGCTGCCGTATTCCACCGGCGGGCTGCGAGGTTCGCTTCGCTTCGCTCTGCTCCCCGCCCTGCCCTGCCCGGGCCGCACCGCCCGCTCCGGGACAGGGCTGTTCCCTCTGCTCCGGTACCTGCTGCGGATGGCGCGGCGTACCGGGGTGTACCGCATGTGTCCCCCCGCCACGCAGAGGACTTGTGCCTCTCCTCCTCCGGTGACAGCTTATATAATAAGCCAAGCTAATCACGACGGAAGCTAGCCAAACTGCCACGGAGCATTAGGCAGGGATAATTACCCGCAGGAACAGATGCTTTGGACCAGAACCTACTCCTCGCTAACTAGCCGCACAGGCGCCTTGCTAGAAAAATCCTGGCAGGGGTGGATCGGCTCCCGCCGCAGCC
>JANHGB010058473.1:5845-27462 GCA_026283785.1 Coracopsis vasa | reverse complement strand
CTTGGGTCTTCAGCTATTTCTCATAGTAGCAGCATCTTCTTAAGGAGCTGCTGACCCCTCAGTGGTGCTGCAGGTGAATGTGTCCAGGAAAACCAGCATCATCCAACCAGAAAAAAGCTGCAGATGGATTTGAGGGGAGAAAAGTTGAAATCTGCAGTTTGTAACTTGTGATTAATTCTGAGATTTAAAATGTGGGATTTCTTCTCAATGCCCTTACTGGAGGAAGGGAATGCAACTGGTCATGAAGTTCACACAGGCTTATGTAAATACGCATGCAAATAAGTTGTTTTCCTTGAGCTTCTGGCCAGTTGCCTCCACAGGGGGCATCTGAAACTTCAGACTTTGACCAGGATCAGGAAGCCAGAAATAGATACAGAGAAAGAAAAGGACCCTTCCTTAAGTAGGGACCGTCAGTATCAAGAATGTGAAGGTCAGAAGGTGCAGATCACTTACATTTCAGATGGTGTAAGCTGCTCCCGGGTACATGTCCATGGGAAATGATGGAGCTACCTCAGGAAGCAGAGGGCTAAATGAAGTGGAGTGGCACTAAGGAACCACCCTAGAACTTGAGGTAAAGACCAGAAATCTGCAGCTGACCTTGCAACACACTGGGAAAGAAGAACTGATGGGGGTGCCCAAGAGCATTTGATGTGGTTTAAGTTGGCAACCTCACAGAGGGACCATTTGGGGAAGCAGCTGTGGTCCCAGCAGTGATTTCTTGCTAACCGTCCCCTCTTCCCCTTGGGCCAAAGGAAAGGTGGCCAACCTTCAGGAGGCTCAGGAGCAGCGAAAGCCCAAGGGAACCACCTCCTTACTCTCAAGCACACAACGCCACCTCAGACAAGTGCAGAAACTGGTCCTCAATGTCCATCTTGATCCATTAAAACAATAAAAAAGCAAAATTTTTTCACTTTCCTAAAGAAATGGGAAATTAACCACATGTAGTAGACCTCTGCACAGATCCACCTATCTCAGTGCAGGTCCTGCCTGAAAACCATTGGGAGGTTAGATGACGTAGGTGAAATAATATTTAAGTTAGATTTAAGGATGTTTAAGGAAGAAAACCTTTAAGTTTTCAAACAGAGGGAGCTGCGATACTCATATAAATCACATTGTCCTGTCGTGAGATGCCACGGATCTGCCAGGCTGAAGAACTGGTGGTGGGGCGGGCAGGCTGGCCCCTTGCCTGGGCTGCCTCTCCTACAGTGAAAGGGTTTCCTTCCTGCTGTCTCCTGCCCTTTAAAAGCAGGTTTGCTATTGATCCTTGAGGGAGCTCTCCAAAAGCTCACAAAGCCTCTTGCATATAAACAAAGAGTAAATACCGTGGCTTAATGTTACTTACCTCAGAATATGCTATTTGTTCTAAACGGAGATTAATTTAACTGCAAACAAAAGCACTTCGGAGCAGACTTAAAGGTATGCTGAACTGCTGTTGGTTTGAGACAGAAAAACTAAAAAGACCTTAAATGTGTGACCATCTATCTTTACTGATCCTTTAGCTTTGCCTAGGGCAAGGGTGAATGGTATGATTAATCGTAATCACTCAGCTGGACAATCAGTTTAAGCAAATATGTTTGGATTTTATGTAATTTAAAAAAAAACTATTTTGGCAATTCCTGCGTGTACTTACTCATTGCAAACCGCTGTTTCTGTAGGATCCTTCTATAGGGTCACAAAAGCTATGCTTACATGTTTTCTATTTACTATCATAAAAGTCTCCAAATCATCTTTTCCAGCACCCCAGGAATACATATACATGACCCATTATGTTAAACATTTTTTTCTTCTATTTGTTAAATTGCTGAACCATTGAAAAATCTAAATTACTAGGAGCATTTAAAAAACACAGGAGACTACAAAAGGAATACAGGCCCTGGCACACACACAAAACCAGACGTGCAAGTCCAGAGGATGGGAAGACTTAATTAACAATATTCACAATGAACAAACAGGATGTCAAACACACACGGAACATTACGTGTAATAGGAAAGTATTACTTACCAACCATTGCACTCACTTCTCCTGCCATCAGCCGTGGGACGCTGTTGTTGTACAGGTTAACATCAATGATACCTTTCCGAATTGTTTCTCCTACTTTTGCTCCCAGTAATACTGAACCAGTGGTTTCAAAAACTGAAGCCAAAATGCAAGCCTGGCGTAAAGTAACGACACCAGAGCCCACAGCCGTTCCAAAAGAATTGGCAACGTCATTTGCACCAACCGAAAAGGCTAAAATAAAAGCAATGATAAACCCCACAATGACCATCCACAGGTACTCATCCATCGCCATTTTTCCCCAAACTGTAGATTAGCTTCCCCTTTGCAAATAGTTAATAGTCAAGGCTGGAGGGCACCGACACGGATTTGGAAAGCAGATTTCTCGTAAACAATGAGTTCTCTCTGGAAAGTGCTGGGTAGTGTTAGAATGTGAAGAAACTGCTAACTGCTGATTTTCAAACTACTATAAATACTGTTCATTTGGCTGCCGTCGGTCAGCAGTGAAACACATTCCATATTTTGCTCCCAAACTGGTACAACTGCGATGTTCTGTCCTGCAACAGAAAAAACAAAAATAAAAAAAAAAATAAAAATTTAAAAAAAGAAATAAAAGAAAGAAAGAAAAGAGGGGAATTCTCAGCAGAGCCTGTAACAATCTGTGTTTTCAGAAGTAAACAGATGAATGGGGTCCTACCTCAGCATGTGACTGTTCTAATCATAAAGCAACTCAGAAGAGGTTAAAATCAGGTCACCTCCAAAGCAATATGTTTCTTGCAATATCACTGAGCTAGAAAATCTTTTGAGCAATTTAAAAGGATTTAGGAAGGTTGGGCATTTTGTTTGCGCTGAGTTCACCTAACAGTGTGATAAGCCCTCTTTCTAGAAGGAGGATTCTCTTCTTGGCTCTTTGCACCCAGTGAATGTAAGATATGTAGAGCATATAGACCATACCATACAGCCTGATTCCCAGTTGATGTCTATCACCTAGCTTCACCATCCTCAACAGAGCTCTCAACATTTTATCAACCACAGCCAGGGATGCCCTCCTTTGAACAATGACTTAATCTATGTATCTGTCTAGGGAACGCTACTGAAAATACTCTGAAGGGCATTAATATTCATCTATTGCTGTTATCACATCCCATGCAGTTAAGAATACAATTTTCTTACAGCTTCTCAGTCACTGGGACAGCACCGTAATCACAATATTCCCATACATTCCTACAGATCTAGAGAAGCTTAACTAAAAAGTTGAGCTCTCTGGTAACTAACTATAGGAAAGAGAAATTGCTGACAGTTATTATATTCAACCCATTGTTATAGACATAGTATTTCTTTTAATAGTTTCAGTTTTAGGATTGCCTTTTGAATTACATTTAGCTATTAATTAGTCTAATCTGAAAAAGGACTGAGCTCTTTCATATCAAAAAAAACAGACAGAAAGGGAGTTCAAAAATAAACCCGTTACCATCCAAAAGACTGCAAAGCAGAGTACAGGGCCCACACTGATATCAAGATGGTCAAAAGCTAGATTGAAATTTGCTCAAACCATCTGCCTCTTCTGAGGCCTGCTTCTCTTCTGCTAGCAGCTGCCATGAAGGTGTCCCATGCAACCCTCTTTCCCATCCATGATGGCTGGCTACAGTAAAGTGGCATTTTGGAGGTGCCAAGGGGTTAAACGAACATTTAGCAGCAAGCATCCATCAGCCAACTCCACACGTATTAAGAAGCATTTCAAGAGATCAGGGGATATCAGACAAAAAGCCCTGAGCCCATCTCCTGCTCTCTGTCAGTTTTTCCACAGTCACTTCAGCCTCATAAAATATATCCACACCAACAGTTTCAAGAGACCATGCTTAATTTCTTTCGATGACCCCAATGCAATGTAGGTCCCGCAGTAGCAAGGAGGAAGGGTCTCTGAAACCTCTGACATAACGGCAATATTCACATATTCCCAAGATGCTGAATCATTAAGAACAACCAACAGGAAAATAGCATATCTACACATCAGTGTTTCCAAGAAAACCCTTAAGTTGATGTCAAGGATTGATGCTTTCTCTAAATACACATCTTCAGCAGAAAAGAGGTCCCTCTCTCTTTCCCCAGGCTCCAAACTGGCTGAACAACTGTTGCTCCAGTCTTTTCCAGACATGAAGCAGACATCAATCCTTGAATGCCTTACACTCTAAAATAACATCTCGGAAGGTCTTACCAATTAAAAACATTTGTATAAGGATTTTTATACTATGAGATAACATGAGAAAACGAAGCACCAATGCATTTTTGACGTTTGAAGACTTGTTGCCTTTTTATAACTCATGAGCACTCAGCCCACTGAGTGAAAAAGGACTGGACAGAGACAGAGACGTCTAACAATATTTGGAAGAAACAATTAAAGTTAGCACTTGTTTGCCTGTAAAGGAATGCAAAACACTGTTAAATTCATTCACTAAAAACTTCTATTATATGTATGAGATTTTTACTAGGACATGAAGTGCTGGACCACGGTCCTTTCTTGATCCTGGAGATTAATGATTAAATTCTTCATCCTGCATGGATTTACACAATACCTTTGCCAAGTTAGCTGTGGTGCCCCAGTTTCCTCTCCTGAAAACTGGCAAAGCTGACTGAGATCTATGCATGCATCCACAGATGCTGTGATTATATGAGACCCGTTTCCTTCGGACCCGCAAGATGAAAGCACAGCCTTATTCCCAACGGAGATCTGTCTTTTCTCCACTTATCAACCAACCTACCAATTTACTGTGGTGACCCAGTTATCTGGGATAAGGAAGAGCAGGGGGATTGTGACATTCCCCCACCGCAACAGAGTTCATGGGACAACGTTTGCCAAATCTGGCCCCTCTGGCCACAGTGAGTTCCTGCAGCTTCCAAAATAAACCACTAAGTCACAAGGTTGCCTTTATTAGCTTCCCTGGGAGGGGGAGGAGAACTCCAGATGGTCCCAAAGAAATTAAGACTTCAAGTGTGTGTACGTGTGCTCCTAGAGCTCCTCATGAAGTCTCCCAAAGTCTGTTGATGGGGCTCTTGGCAAAGGGCTCGGAGAGGCAGCCACATAATCTCCCTCCCCGTGAAATGGGATATACGACCTTGGGAGAAAAGGATGTCTTAAGTAAGAAGTCACCCCTCCTGTCATTTTATGCAAGGTGACAGTCCGAAATAGAGCTTCCTCCAAAACCTGGGAGGCTCAACTTGACCTCTACCGCATTTGCACAAGTGACAGAGCACAGCGACGGCCAAGCCTTGTCTTTAACTAGATGTAAACCAAAAGGAAAAGAGGAAAGGGAGTAAACACAGGTTTAAAAGTTAACAGGCAGGCACCATTTGAATGGCTAGGTGTTACTACATCCAACCTTAAATAACTGCAAGAGGTGTTAACTGTTTCAAGGCAGAAACAGAAAGGAGAAAGGAAAGAAGAAAAGGGGGCACATCTCTGGTGAGAAAGTTTTCAGAAATGCAAAATATCTTGCAAAGTAGGCCAGTGACTAAATACAGACTAAATCTTGTAGCATGCTTCCTTCTAGAGCCCAAAATATATCTGGCATGCTCAGACATGCTGAGCTATGCCCCTCATCACCTAATCTAACCCAAGAACCTGTGGTATTTCGTGCTACTGCGACGAAAAAGAAACTGGGAAAAGCCACTGTATAGTAGGGAATGGCAGATCTGCTTTCTGCATGACAGCTGGAAGTCACTAGCCTGTTTCTCTCCTGTGCCCATTTATATTTCATCAGCATGCCTCTATGCATGCCAAATGCATTCAACTTGACCTGGCAGATACTAGGAAATCCTCCCATTTACCTGCGGGATCCATACCGCCTCTCCAAGGCTTCCACAGTCGAGTGCACTATGCTAGTGCAGCAGACTCTGGGTGGAAAAGTTAATTTTCCTATTTAGGCTTTGGATAACTCTTCCTGGACCAGCCCAGCCTGCACTGCAGTGGCCATGCTGCAAACTCACCCTTGGGCATTAGCAGGGCAGAGGAACTATGTTAGCATCGTGGAGCTTCAGCAGGACTTAAAGCTGAAGCATTCTTCTCTGCTGGCTGTTAGAGCAAAGGGAGATGCGTAGAGATGAAATTTCAAGTTGTAAGAAGCTAATTCTACTACGTCAAGGCAAGATTTTTCGCTAATACAGTTCTCTTATGATCGATAATTAGTGTTTTATGCTTGGGAGGTCTGAGTTGAAGCTTCTAACTGCTGAAGTGGGCTTAGAAACTTGCAGAACTTGCACTTCAGTGAGAAAAATCTGATTTTTGGCAATGCTAAGCACGTCCCTCTGCCCCGCTGGCAGATGATCCAGACACCCCCCTTGGATTTTATTTTGTTGCTAGCTTAACAACTTGTTATAACTCTGTCAACACAAAGTGCTATTGCTTCCCTAAGGGAGAAATGAAGACAAAACCTAGGCAAGGAAGCACCTTGATTCATGCAGTAAGACAAGTGAATCCTCAGGAAAATGTCAGGATCTCATTGTAACCACAAGATCATTTTAGGACATGTTTATATACGGATATTTATTAAGGCAGCTCTTCTGGAAACTATTCACAATAGAGTTCTAAGCCTAGGTGAAAAATAACATGAAATTTGAAAAATTAAGATGTCAGTTGTTACTATTTTTTGCCAAACAAATTGCTGCTAAAGAGAATGCAGAACCATCTAACAGAGGCAAATGTAACAGCTCGGATGAAGTTCAGAGTCTAGGGAAGCAGAGTGCATTACCTACCAGCAATCCAACTGTTTGACAGAAAGGAAACAAACAGATACCCCCATAAATGTCCTTTAAACCTCTCTTTGCAGAAAATAAGGGAAGAACCTACTGCGCTCATGGAACATTGAAAGGTATATAAATAATCCCACATGCAGCTCATGCCATATGCAAATCATGCTGCTCATGCCATATGTGAATCATGCTGTATGCAGTTCTGCTCTCAGAAGTTGCCCCATGCTGCAGTTGAGAACTTTCTCCTACTCCGGACAGGACAGAGATTCCACAAGTCCCGATTTTAACTGTTTGGTTGTTGCCCAAGTATGAGCAAAAAGTGAAAGACAGCAGCTAGTGCAGCACTTCTCAAGGTAACTCTTACAACCCCTCCATTCTGCACTATGACAAGACAGACAGGGGAGGACAATTTCTTTTCCCCTGCAGTGCTGAAAACAGCAGACGTTACATGATAGACAGCGGCGTTGAATTTGTAATGACAGGCAGGTACACTTCCAGTTACCAGTGGCTGAAAAGCCTGTCTAAAATGCTTACCAGACAGCAGCTTCTCGCAGGTTATTTCATCCCTTTCTAGTATGTTGTTCTTTATATAAAACCGATCTGTCAGGCTTCCTACCTGTGTATATAAACTCATGCCACATCTGGCATTCCAGCCTATTGGTGCATAGAAACCAAGCCTGATTTATAACCAAAGCTACTAATACCATTCACATCAATAATCCTTATCATTTCCAATTCATGCTCAGGCCACAAGGCTCACGAGTTCTCTACTTTAAAATAGTAATATTACACTCATATGAAAGGTGGTATTAATTCAAGTGGCTCAAGACTAAGAACATGCCTATATGGCTCTAAATTACATGCACAAGACTTATCACAAGGCCAAGCACGATGCAAGTTTAGTGTTCCAGTACACAAAAAGCACCCTCCACTTACTTTAAAAAAATCAATTACCACATCTGCAGAAGCAGGTTTTGTATCAATCAGTTCCTATTTTAACAATGTGTTTAAGCATACTTCATGCCACTACTTGATATGGAAACAAGTCTGAAGTTGGTAGCTTTCCAAGGACTCCCATCCAGCTTAACATTGCAGAGAGGGACTGTCACAGCCAGCTCCCAAAAGTTCCAGAGGATGCTTCCTTTTCTTAGTCCCTATCAACCTCTGTTCTCACCACTGAAAGGTCAAAAATGCGCATAAAATATTTAGCATAAGATTCTGTTGCTGAAAACATTCACTAAAAACACAGAGAGCAGTCATGTTTAAACCGCAGTTCTACAAACAAGTAAGATAGGTAAAGCATCAACAGGTCCTTCTGCATTTGCTGATAATCACAATTTTCTCTAACTAGAAGACAATTTGAGCCTTCTATGACTGAACAAAGTCTTTTTAACAAGCAAGTGTTTTTTATGATTCACCACTACAGATTTTTAAGATCCATTCAGAGAAAACAAGTGTTCATGGTTATGGAAAACATGTTTTATAAAACAAAGCCATTCAGAGAAATCTTTAAAACTCACCCAGTATTTAAAAGTCATTTCGAAAGAAAAAGGAGCTAAGTTCTTCCAGCGACTTGCCCTCCCGATTGTAAATACAAGCTGAAGTCTAAAATAGACATCCTATCACTCAGCACACTCACACTGAACATGCAAACTTCCAGAGGGTAGAAAGAGGGCTATAACTTACACCAGGCAGTCCGGGGATAAAATTCACTCCGGCACAGGAGAGCACACAAGACAACACTGAGAAGCATCAGTGTGAGTCCAGAGCCTTATTCAGTAGGTGAAAATCTGCCTCCTCTTAAGCAAAGAATTCTGCTAGGGGTGGGCACTGATAAAACACAACACTGCGTCACGACTGCACTAGTGAGACAAACCAATCCAATGAAGCTCACATTAAAAGCAACAAAACGTTCCTTTTTTTTCCAACCCCCCCTCAAGCAAAGGCATAAATGAGGAAGGAAATCTCATTTTTGATCACTGGCTGGGCAATTTGGTGTGACCAGGTAATCTCTGAGGAGCCCCAGGTCCTGTTTGCAAGCACGCTTAACTCAAGTGCATGTGATGGTAGGGTATGTACATCCAATTCAGGAAAGATGTTGCGTGCTTGTTACTTTATCCATGTCAGTAGAGGTCTCACAGGCTACACAGACTGCAGAAAGTTAAAGATGTGCACGAGTTTTGACTGGATCAATGCCTAAGCAAGCAACTTCACTTTC
The DNA here is from genome assembly GCA_026283785.1 of Coracopsis vasa. Taxonomy (NCBI): domain Eukaryota; kingdom Metazoa; phylum Chordata; class Aves; order Psittaciformes; family Psittacidae; genus Coracopsis; species Coracopsis vasa. Next base: position 18,502 of record JANHGB010058473.1, on the reverse strand, counting down.
AACAGTTCGACCTAAATTACCCAGTCCAAATTCCTTCAACCACTTTCCTCTAAGTGGGAAACATTTCTGCATGTATGTCAAGGCAAAAAGAATGTTTGCCTAAAAGCACCCGGCTTAGCTTTGTATAAAACATTTGCTTTAATACTATATAATGCAACTAAGCCATTTTATTCAGCAAAAAGGAATGTAAATCAAAATTGTCACTAGTTTAGAAATACGACAGACACTAATTTATTTGGGCACATTCCTGGATTTTAATAAAAGATGCTTTAAATTTAACTGTTACGTTTTACTCCATTCTGAGTCACTGAAAGCCATGGAATCGTAATTCCAACATAAACTTAAATCGGTGAATTTTCTGCATCCTGAACATTTGAGAAAAACCAAATAATTGACTTAGATTTGTAAACACAGAGTTGGAAACAGAATTCTTACCTCATCTACTTTTTCAAGTTTGAATAAAAGATATTTCTTAACAAGGACGCAAAAGTTTTCTAAATTGGTTAAATTCAGCTGCAGATTATACTCAGGGATAATGTAGTAAATACAAAAAGTGGTTTACATTTCTTAAGAAAGCTCACATGGATCAGTCAGCCTACATCATCTTCTAAAAAGAATTAAGGCAAAACTCCAGCTAGAAATCTGCAATGCAGAAATGACATTAAAAATCCCCAATAAAAATAAGAATTATAAGTATGAGGCCATGATTCTTTGTAAGAAATGCTGACTCTTCATTTAAAGTAAATACCCACCTACTATTAAGCTTACAATATAGCTAACTCCATGAAAAGCTGCATCTCTTAAGACTTGGTTGCAAAGTCTTTTATTTCTGTAATAGCTGGCAAACAGGCTTTCTAGAAAAGCCTTTTCACTAGAAAAGTGAACACTGGTTTTCCCTGATGTACAAAAGTAACGTATTTTAACAAGAAGAATAATAATCTTTTCCTGCAGATCTAAACATATCTTAATACTTTTGTTCACAAGTAGTGTCAATCAATTCAAGTGAGATCTATCATAGTTGTAAACATGAAGTCAGCCTGTATTTATAGGTCTGGATTCCAAGATTTTGAGGAAGTGAATAAACACAGAAACTTTCTTGGAGCACTCAATTTAACTTTATAAAGAAAAAAAAAAAAGAACACAAAATATGATTTCATGTTCTCTTTATAGCTGACAAGTTGTTGATGTCTGCCTTGGAAAAGCTCAAACCCAAGCTGCCCAAGTAAGCGCTAAACGCACCCTAGTTCTCCTTAAAGGACCATTCACTAAGGCCTAGAGTAATCACTACCAACATGCAGACGCAGGTAAAAAGGCTGCTGAAAGGACACGTTATTTGGGAGGGATCTACACAGATTTCAAAAGCCAGAAGTTGCCGGCCCAACCAGTGGGAATCATCTCGGACCTAGGAGAACAATAAACTGGAATCATTTGAGTGCCGCTTCCCACGAGCCAGCCTGACCACAGTGGTGGTTTCTTGTTGACCTAAGCGTCAGAGCTCGGTCTACACGCAAAGAAAAGGATATAATAAACAGCACAGAGAAAAGGAAATATCTTCAAAGTTTTTGTTCTGCTAAATCAGCATTGTGGACCTCAGGCATGGGAAAATTCAAGCCAAGATAGGTTGACCATCAAAAAGTTACAATTTGGGATACCACTAAAGAAGCAGGCAAAGGAAAATTTATACGACCACAAAATAAATTATGAGGATCGGCTTTTGGCAATGGCAGCACCAGTTTGGTTCCCATCAAATCAAATATGTGTAGAAATTATAAATATAATATATTACAACGTCCATCGGATATCCTAATTTCTTTTAAATTTACATTTATTCTGGTAAGTCCACAACTGAGAGATCGCTGCTTGATTTGACAAACCCATGCTAGGAAAATTTATATTCTGGTTTAAATAATGTAATACAACATGCCAATTTCAATAACTGATTTTAAACCCCCTGCAGTTTGCGTTTCCACATCAGCTATTTTCTCAAAGATCCCCAGGTTCTCATTTACCAGTAACCACTAAAACAATGTTAATTTGCAACTTAACGTAACTTTTATATCAAATATTACTGGCCTTTTTTTGCCATTCAGATGGGAAGGCTACATATTTCAGCTATTGTGCTTATTCTAAAATACATACATTTTTAGTGGAAAATAATGGGGAGTGATTCTAATTTTCTAACATAAAAACCTGCCAGAATTGGAACCCGAATGCCTGTAAACTACATTTGGTCAGAAACAGAATAAAATACATCAGAAAGATGCAGGATTTTGTTCTAGTTATATTGTACCAACTTAAATAAGGTTACTGACCAGCAACAGGAGCTTTCAAGCTTTCGCATACCTGCTGGTACTCCAGAATCTGGAGCCATAAGCAGCTGGAAGCAGGGAGGTTTTGCTTCCCTTATCAGTATTTGTGCCCCTGACCCTGCCTGGGAACCCTTATTTCCCCTCAATCTACAAAAAAAGTAAATAAAGTTAATGAGAGGAATCAAAACAGTGGCAGACGACTGCACAGGTATAACACAGCATCTCAAAGAAATACAGCTCTTGTAATGCCCTTCTTTCTAGTTTTGAAGGCCCCCATGACATCTACACCACGGGGGACATGAAGCAGGGCACCACACGCCCATCGTTACGTGGAAATCAGCCCTTATGTCCTTGAGACTAAAGGAGATTTAACAGAGCTCTATCAAACACAGCACCATTTCTGGGTGCTTCAGTAACTGCATTGCGCCTAAGGACCACCAACAGAACTGAGTATCTGCTCTGCAGATAGCAGACAGCTACAAGCACAGTTCAAGCTGGAAAAAGCCATCTCCAACCAACAAAAGCACATCTGCTTTTGTGTATTGGGTAGCAAGCTCCAACACATTCTGTTATCTATCAGGATAATCTCCGAGCTGAGAGACATGCTTCCCTGTTTCACCACAAGAAAAAGCATCTCAGGGACTCTCTGGAAAGTCTTACTGTGGTAAACATGAAAATTAAAAAGTCACTTGGCATTCAGGGATGGAGCAACCCCTCTGCTCTGAGGAAGCAAACCATTCGGGTGAGCTTTCTTGATGGCTCTGAACTCTGTCACACTGTCATCCAAGCTTTTCTCCAGCAAGTCCCCACACGCTCAAAGATGATGTCCCACCCCAGCTCAAAGATTTCCACTCCCAATGGCTGATGCGAGTTGGCTGTGCTTTCACAGGCATGCAGGGAGAGCTGCCATGTTACAGAGCGTGACTCTGAGATCACACTCGTCTATCAAGCAAGTGAGCTCTGGGAAAATGAAAAGGAGGAACCCACAACTGGAATTGCCAGAGGCCAAGGCTGGCACAGAGGATGACACAGGCTGTGGGTGTCGTGTGGCCTGGGAGAGCCAGCCTGGCTCCAACCCCTGCCACAGCACAAGCCCGAGGCCAAGCCGAGCCAAGAGGAGTTCAATGGCAGGAAACCCATTCTGAAGGCACAAGGCTTTGACCAGTCCTGATTCAAGCACTAATCCAGTTAATGCCGGGAACTGGACTCATATCGCCAGGATCTCAGGCTGATTCACCAGAGACTGGGCATACCATTCACCCAAGGGAAAGGGTGAACAGCTGAAGCGAGCATCACTGATTTTAATCTATCACTTCCCCTCCCCAGACACATATCTGAATAAAGCAATCAGCATGGGCAAAGTGTTTCAATGAGCCCTGGCTACTGCTGACAACTCAAGAAGCATTATACTGAAGGACCTACACCGACTTTACACAGAACATAAAAACTGCCCATGAAACACTCCTGTGGTGATCCAAAAATACGCGTTTTGCAAATTCAGAGGCTTATGCAAAGATCCCCTTCATAACAAGCCAGAGCGTGCTTGCCAAAAGTGAACAATGCAAATTTTCCAGATAAAGGAAACGTGACACCTCAAGCCCCAGATTGCCTGCCATTTCCATTCTGGTTTGGGTTTCAGAGAATAACCGTGGTGGAGCCTTTTCCTCTTGAGCCAGAAGAGATGGCTGGGGCTCCCCCGAGTCCAGCAATCCTCTCCCTTCAAAGGGAGCCGGAGTGTGTGAGTAGCTACCAACATGCCAAACCACACTGGCTGGCTCACACTGACAAACTCCAAAATTAGTGTGGCCGGCAGGACAGAACACCAAGCACTGCTGAAGTGAGCTAGCTGAATGCCAAAAGGAGGAAAGGACCAGGGGTCTAACCAAAGAGAGAAGGGACAACAATACTCAGGTGCTGATCGGGGTTATGGGAGTAAGTAGAAATAGATGAGGCCAATACATTGCGGCAATGGAAATAATTTGGTTTGGGATTTTCTTCTATATGTATTACAGTAATAAAAATACAAAGGTGAAAACAGCAATGGAAGCTTCATTTCATAGCAAGAGGAACCAAATATTACAACAGAAGGCTGTTGACTGTGCCCAACACTGTCTGGAGACAATGCAAAGAATGGCACCTGCCAACTAAGAGGCATGTTTCCCCCTTCAAAATCCAACAGCTGCTCATCTTTGTTCTTCAGAGTCCATGTAATGGTCCACATCTATCTCCTGTAGCCTTTGCTGCTAGAGACATGAAGAGCATGACAGTGAAGCAAAAACCTTGAGTTCCACCTACAAGGCAAAGTTAACATGCCATCTGCTTCACCGTAGGTTGATGATGCTGCTGGAGCAAACAGGCAGCAAACAGATTTGTCACACTGGCTAGGAATTAAATCATCACCAATGTAGCACGCCCAAATAAATGTCCCATAGTTGAGTTCTTGGCTCAGCAAACCCTTCCAAGAGGACTTACTAAGGGCATGTGGTCCTGTGAAGCAAGTCAAGAGAAACTGGGCTTCATCCTCTACAAAGGAAAATGTTGCTCTCTGCTTCAATGCCTCCCCTGTGTGAGAATTAGAACAGAAAATCATAGGAAAAGCAGACCTACAAACCAGCTTAATACAGTGGTTTTGTCAGGGATCTTGTTACCAAAACTGTCTCCCTCAGATGAGTTACTGCTCATGGGGAGAAGGCTCCATGTTTTATCTGGGCTTTTCCTAGTCTGGGAGCAAACCCTGGTAACATTAGCTTTTGTACTTTAGTAGTCCAGTGCTTACATCCACGTGCAGCACAAAGAATCTTCCCAAAGGTATGGGCAGGATAATGGGACACACACTGACTCCAGTAAAGTGCCAAACATATTTATCCGTGACAAGAGCTCGAACAGCTAGAATTTCTCTGCTTGCTGACACAGAGGCTATAAAGAGAAGAAAAAGTCCTTAAGGTAGCAGAACATACCTCTTTGAGTACACGGCACCAGCAAACAGTGCCAGTAGCTAGTGTGCCTCATCCCCTGAAAAAGGCGTTTATAGCTAAGCTGTACTGATGATAGTGATGGATTACACCACACCAATGGTTGCCCAGTGGAAGAAAGATAGCATGGACGCTCCTGAAAAGGTCAGGAATAGCAAAGGGGATTCCACGAAGAACCCTTTCTCTTTCCTGCCTTTCTGGAGAAGGGTGAGAATTAGAGCTAGCCATGCCAGGGTCCTGCTATACCCAACTAAGGCTTGAATGGGGACTTCTTTAGACCTACACATTTCCCTACCCGACAATGAAAATGGCACAGCGCTGACACAGACCTCACCATTCCACGCAACCACTGAGAGAAGGGCCACACCATTCCAAGGCAGGGTGCAAATTCCCAGAGAGTGGAAGTATTGGGGGGAAAAAAAAAAAAAAATCAAGCAAAAAAAGAGAAAATAACCCCAAAAAAGACGAAATAAAAATAAGCCAGGTATGACAAACATGCCACATGAAGAGAGTTCTCTGGAGTATGGAAGCATATGTGGAGCACAGTTCTTGCAAGACCTGGAAGGGACCACAGTCTATCTCTGTTACACTGATAAGGAAAAGTCACTCACTATTACCTATAAAACAAATGAGCAGATGGATCATCAGGTAAAGAACACTGCTCAGTAAAAAAGTACATAAAGTATTTTTTTTCTTTTAAAGAAGTAAACGAGGAATCTATAACAACAACTGGGTGTTTCTGGTCACCCAGACCTTCAGAAGTTGTCTCCTCTTCCATCTCTCCTACACATAAATTAAAAAGGGAAAATTAATAATGCAGTTTTTTCAACTGTCAATCAGTTCCTCAGCCTTGAATTAACCAGATATTGAATTATACCAAATGAATAAAACGATGTGAGGAAAACAGTTGCTCTGAAATGGTGGAATACATTACTCCCAAAATGGGCTTAATATTTCAATCAACTCTGTCTCCAAGTGTTTAACCAATTATCTCCCACAATTTCATTTTGTTTTCTTTAAAACTTCACCAGATATGAGCACCTTTGAATCACTTCATGTAATATACATAACTACAGAGATTACAATCAATTTGGGCTGTGTTACAAGTTTGGTTCTTTCAAATCTGAAGTACTAAGGTTCTAAAATAAACACAACCCTTTCCAGTTTTAAAAATTTCTCAACCAAGCAAAAAGTATTTACCATTCTGCAAAGTAATCCAGAACACAGACCATATTGTTCACTAATGCACATTCAATCGGGGATACACTGTTAACACTAATCTAACGTGAAATTTAGGTGTCCAGAAGACCATTCTGTATCTGTACCGACTTTAAAACACAATCATCAGTTACTGACAAACATGTTTAAAATATGAACTGACCCACTAGCTACTCTACTAATCCTAGGGTTTTATTTTGCCTGGAATTCTCTAGGGTTTATTCAGAAAACAGCAAGTAATTGCACATACTCAGAGGCACAGTTCTCCATCAAGAAAGTGTTCTACAAGAACATGCAAAAACCCACACTGAGAGTACCTCATGGGTAGATCTAAAGAAGGCAAAATATGATGAAAGCAGTAATGCTGAAAGAAACACTAGATGAATGTAGAGGCAGAGGTAATATGAAGAAAACAGAAATGTGCAGATTTACTTGTTCCAGTCAACAACAGTAACTAAAGTTTATTGATTTCAGTTTCAGCAGCTAAAAATCCATTCAAACATTTGTATATGATACAGACAACACTATCCCATATTCAAATTTTTATCAAAGTAATAATATAGGCTAGGATTTTCTCATACTCATTGTGATTTACTTATCAATTTGTACAATAAAAACTATTTTAAAATATAAATATTACTAAGTGCAAATAGTTCTTTTAATCCAGTTCCAATTTAGCTGTTCCATTGTATGGAAATATCTAAGTAAAGAGAATGAAAAAATGTAACCGTTAGCTACAAAAATAGCAGGACACATTCTCAGCCACTGTCTCTCAACTGTTCCCTTTATATCCACTATAAAACTATTTCCAACACACTAATCACATCTATTCGGAAGAAACTAAAATTATATGATTTCAAACTATTTTCATTAGAAAAACAGTTCTTTAACAACTGCATTTACTCTTCTACCTAATTATATACTCTTAAAGGCCAAATACTCAGTCAGCATGAAAAAATAACCATAGCCTTTTATTAAAGGATAAAGCACCAGATAAGAGTTCATAAGAAAAATAAAGATGCTCTTTGCTCTACCAGCAACACTGTCCAGTACAGGAAATTATATTTAATTTTAAATATCTTAAATACATATATGTTGAAGTCTTAGCACCTCCATATCAGAGACTTACTACAACTCAGTCTCTTCAGGTTACAGTGTTCCAGCATTGTAAATTGCTGGACTTGCACAGCTAGTGTTTCCTTATAATATTTCATGTAACAGCCAAGATGTTAAAAAACTTCTACCTTTCTGAAAAGCTCTCCCCTAATTCAATACTAAGTAATGTGCACTTAAAGCTCCGCAGCCCTGCGAAATCTTACCTACATGGAGTATTATTGTGACCAACAGTCAAATAAAAAAGATTGAACTGATGAATATTTGATTCTGACATCTAAGGACAGCATTACTCAAATTAGAGGACTAACACTATCCTTTTTTTTCTTTTACCTATGCACCTGTCACACTTTGTATGCAAAAGCTGTTTATTAAATGCAAGCAAACCCCTTGATTTCCTGTTTCATAATGGTCATGGTCTGATCTTCTCCATATTCAATGCATGCTTCTACAAAAAAACAAAATCAATTTCAAGTACAAAGCAGCAGCTATCTAATCCACAAATCAAAACTACAGCAGTGTTCTGCTCCTCCTAAAACAATCTTGAAGCCACGACTATATTAAAGACACTGATATGAGGGGATTTTTCAACTTCCAAACAGATATGCAAACAAAGTGTTACAATCCAGGGGCGCAGGTAAATCAATAAGCAAGCAAACTACGTGACGTTTGTGCAGCGTCCTCTCAAATCCTGCAATCCCTTCTAGAAAGTCTGGGTCTACATCTCCCTCTTCTTTACTCATGTTCTTCTCACATGGCTTGGTCTCAGAAACTTTCCATGCCTGTAACGGAAACTTGAGCCAACTTCTTAAATGTATGATTTCTTCATCTCCACTCATCATCCACTTCTGTTTCTGAGAAGCTCCTCATCATGACACCTGTATCTCAAGAAGCAAAACAGGAAACATCACAGGGATGAAGCAAGGAAAGATGAATAATAATATGCCTCTGTGTCTTTAATAAAATCCCAACTTTCATTCAACTTCCTTTTAGGAAATAAGAGTTCCTTTCACAAAAGCAAAGTTTTGCCAAACTAGGTATGTAAACATCATGTGCCAAAATTGAGGTGACCAATGAAATCTCCTAATCTGCGCCTCTGTTCCTGACATGACGAGCAGGAAAAATCCTGTACCAGCTAGCCTCACATACTGTGGAAAACACCATCGGGTGCCAAGCTTGCAGAACTAGTCTGCAGCAGCCAGCTCAACTAAAAGAAACCACTGACCCATCTACTAACTTATCCGCTACTGAAAACAATGCGAGTTATCTTTACTCGGGACCCGTTTATCCAAGTACGTAGAGCTCCAGCCCACAAATGAGATGGAAAACAAAGATGTAAGCCTCTCCTCTACTTTCTCATCACTCCCTGACCTACCCAACTTCCACAATACGTTTGCATTTTTACACACTTAACAGGTACTGGAGATGCTTCCTCTGCATTACAGTAGCTAAACTACAAGGTGACAAAGGCCTAATGTATTTTCAATGTGTCCTTGTCCCTAAAATCATGTCATAAAGCTTGGGGTTGGGGTGGAGGGGACATGCTTATCCGTTTTTGCCATCCAAAACTTAGGATCGAGCGGGCCCACAGCCAACTGCAGCACTGTTCAGAGTCTAATAACAAAAAGGCAGAGGAATGACTCATCCACAAAATGGAGACACAGCCATCTTGCATCCAAACAGGCAGCCCAAGTCATTTGCCTGCCTCATGATTTTGCCCAAACGCCAAATGAGGGGGTGCAGGAGAAATTATTTCTGCACACTCCCCAGCCATCAAGCCCTCAGGCACCAAAACCATCCTGCCAGCCAGCTCTCAGTGAGACAGAAGCATGAAAGCAATTTTATCTCTCCCATTTTAAAATAAACATTAGCACCAAAACCTCCTCCTAGCAGAGGCAGAGCAGATCCTACCTCTTATCAGCTACCCTCTCAAATTCTCAGAATTCCACCTCCCTCTGAAATCTTCCTTTCTTCTGCAATGCACTTGACAGCGGCGTGCTCCATACATAGGGCACACTTCACTCAGAAAGACAGCATAGTTCTTTCTTTGCCAACTCATCCCAGCAAAACAATGGTTTGCTTCAGCTCTCTTACACTACAAATGAGGGACAGCTGTAGAGACAGAGTCCTATCTGAGCACAAAGAGTCTTGGCTTTGGTCCTTGCACACTGCAATAGAGATGATAACTGAGCCTTGGATGGTCAAAGCAAAAAACCCTCTGACAACAACCTGGGTGCTGCAGCAACAATAGCTGTTAAATAACTGGCCAGAGACGTATTTGCAGTGCAGGGATTGTATGTCAAAGAAAAATATGTATTCCTTCAATTCTGAACTCTTGAAGAAGTCCTTACTCCTAAAGTGCTTAGTAGGCAAAGAGTCCTGAAAACCTGTCCCTCAGTGATCATGCCTGCTGTTGAGAAACATGCTATTGCTTACTCAGGAAAGGCAACTACCACAGATTTACAGAGGACAAAAAGCCAAGGCAGCCACACATGTCCCATCAGCAGGACATCCAGAACACGTCCAGATACCACCCAATTATTTTACACCACTTAATCTTTTATTATGATGATCATTGTATGCAAGAAACAGAAACCACGATTTCACTGTTTCCTAATCATTGTAACTCCATATTCACTCAGAGCACCAGAAATTAACTGCAGACAAGTAGTTCAATTTATTATTGACATCCTTACTCGTTAATCGGATGCCTACACTCAGCATATGCACCACACAGATTACAAGACATCCCGGCCGCGCACTGCTGCATGCGGAAGGAGAACTGCGGAAAAACATTATTTATTGTCAGAAAGATCTGACACCGGCTGTCACCTGAAACAACCAAGGAATTTCCAGTTTTCTTTTGAAGAGACAATTTACTGGCAGGCCGGTGGTTCTGACTTTGATCTTCGCAGCAGCCAACACCAGCAGAAGAATTTTGTAGCTCAGTAACAAAACACAGAAACCTCCCGGACTGTTAACTCAATTACAGTATTTTGGCAAGGAAGCCTTTCCCTTATACCTCGGGGAAAGTCTTCAGATTAAACAGTGCATGTTTTAAAGGCACATGCACCTCCGTTATTTGGTGTAACTGTTTATGCACCTAATTGCTTTGAGAGAAAAAGTATTCCACAGCAACTTGCTTGGAAGACTTATATTTTTCCTCGTTTTCCAAGGTTGCATAACCATATTGACTGTCTCATGTACAGAGACGTAACTTGTAAGGCCATTTGCAACCTAATCTAACAGAAAAGGATAAAGATTTCACAGGTGCTCAATTCCTACAACAGGCTGATGGAATAAATAACCAAGGTAGCCCGCTGAGCCATGTGCCTAGTTCATAAACATCAGGTATACATCATGTTTTGATTAAATATACCCAAAGAACTACAACGCAGTGAGAGGCTGCTCAGGCACTATGCTGCTGGAAAAATCAGGGATGCTAATGGTACTGGTTTGTAATGAAGACCAAGAAGAGAAGATGCTTAAGGTATCACAATGCCACCAAAACTGAGAAAGCTGCAGGAAACTCATCCTCACTAGTTCAGCTGCTCACAGAGCTACTTTTCAATCTACTGAGCAGTACAGCAATGCCTTATGTGCTCATCACAGCTTCCACCTTTAGGGGCTGCTGCTGACGTGTTAGCAGCACTTCTCAGGATTCATTAAAGGCATTTGGTCAACAGGTATCCTCTTTTACCAATAAAGACTGGAAAAGCAGACATACACTGCAGTACAGGTGGCCTCAGAAAACCCTGACAAAATAAAGATGCTTCTCAAACCCTTTCAACAACATCCTCCCCAGGAAGGGTAAGCTAAGCACTGCCACAACAGGTCAGACCACTGGTCCATCTGTTTGAGAATCGTGCCTCCTGTGATTGGGACCAGATGCTTCATCAGGTGGAAGAGCACAAGTAGTGAACAATGATGCAATTCACCCAAAGGGGAAATTCCTTCCTGACCTCATCAATTAGCATGCAGGTTTAATATGCTTAATTTATTTTTAATCCTATTTACTGCAACTCTGGACATTGTCATTGTATATACATAAATGTCCTGGTCTGCCTGGAATCCAACTAAACTTTTGGCCTCGGTAATATCATGTGATATAATTACGCCAGGTTTCAAATGTTTCAATTTTCAATTTCATTTAAACATCCCTTTGTTCTTGCACTATGGGAACTAGCCCAGCTACTCACCACCTCTCTTCCCCTTCCAAGCGCCTCCAGCTCGGCTTGCGCCATGAGCTCCCACGCCATACTGTGCTCTGTTACAGAACGGGAACATAATCTGAGGGCCTTTAATGCAACAATTTAGCAACTTCTATCAGTTATGCAGCAACATTTCTATAGGCTAGATTGCTGGGATCAGCTGGCCCCTAGCAGCTCTAACAACATTTCACCTCTTCCAGGTCTTTCAAGCTCACTTTTCTGCTGTTTTCCACTCCAGAGCTGCCCTCTTTATAAGCAAACTGTTTTGCCCTCTGTGGTTCTCTTTGAACCCCCCTGACAAATTTGGATACATTTAGTTTTAAAAGAACAGAGAAGAAGCATACCATGCTGGGCTTTTCAAGGTCACACAGGAACCTCTCCCTCTGAGCAAAGAATTCCCCTCCTATCTCCATGCCTGAATAAAGAACAACAGTGTCCAACCAAGCAAAACCGATCCCATTTTGCCCTGGGCTGATGTTCTTGTGAACTGCAGGCTCCTCAATGCAATAGTAACTTTATCCTGTGTTGTTACTTCGGGATGAGCTCACAATGTATTCACCGTGATTTATAATGCCAAGTACTTACTAAAACTCCAGTGCGATTAGTCACTGCCATTTCTGCTCACACAACAGTTGCAAGAGGCATCAACGTATGAAGCCACACCTTCATTCAACCAAAAATCAGTGAAAAAAAAAAAATATATATATACACATATATAATGGTGTATGCAAGCAACAGACAAGGAAGGGAGGCTCTTAAGGCAAACTTGAGGTTCGGGATCTTCTCATGTCCCCAAAACATAGTCCTGCTTTCAGTAACTCTTTGAGCTAAATC
>JANHGB010058464.1:0-18140 GCA_026283785.1 Coracopsis vasa | reverse complement strand
TCTTCTCCAGGCTGACCCAGCCCAGCTCTCTCAGCCTGGCTCCAGAGCAGAGCTGCTCCAGCCCTCGCAGCATCTTCATGGCCCTTCGCTGGATTCTCAAGCAGGTCCATGTCCCTCTCGTGTTGGGAGCCTCAGAGCTGAACACAGTAAAGCCAGGTACACTGATCAAACATGATCAGCACCTCACAGGGAAGAACTTCTTCCTTATAGCTCATCTCAATCTCCCCTCTGTCAGTTTAAAGCCATTTCCCTTGTCCTGTCACTACTTGCTCTTATAAAAAGTCCCTCTCCAGTATTCTTGTAGGCCACTTTAGGTACTGGAAGGCTGCTGGGAAGTCCCCCCATGAGCTGAATGTTTGTTTTTTCACAAGGGGGTGGCCCCATTGAGAGGGTCAAAGCTATGTTAAGGCTGATATTGGTCATGCAACTGGCAGTAGAATGATCTTGCACTGCAAACGCTACTTCCTACATTTTCTTCTACTTCATCTCCACAGATGAGATCAGTGGAAAGGAAGATGGGGAGGGAATAGCATGGAGATTGCAAAACATGCTGGGAGAAATGTACTTTTCCATGCATGTCTTGCTTGCTGGACTGCACATTCTTCTTTCCCTGATGACAGTATTATGTGCTGGGGTTTGCTGGTAGCTAGGCAGCTACCCAAAGCAACAAATCCAGGTGCCAATGAAACTTTCCATTGACTGAAGTGGGTTCAAGGGAGCAGTAACAACTCACAATTCAGTCTCTTCTGAGGCCACAACACAAGGTCCTATACAATATTTTTAACTGCAAATTATTCCAAAATCTCTCTCAAAGCATAATCTGTGCTTTATGCTGCATCTCTATACCAAGGATTTAGAAGGAAAATGGGTTATTAGTACCTAATTTACATTTTATGTTTTATCCTTCCTGGCAAGTTAAAGCTGTGGTCAATGGTTCGGCCCCAAATGGCCTTTCATTACTCAGGCTGTCCAGACATTCATAACCTTATGAGTCCTTACCAAAGAGGCTCCTATTTGTGCCAGAAATATTGAGAGAATGCTCATGTGGAACTTGCATAATGTAAGAACAAACTGGAATTCAAGGAAAGTAAGGTAATATTGATCCCTGATAAGCAGATAGAGATGCTTAATTATTACTGATCATAAAATCATACAAAACGCTGAATGAATCTTACTCAGTCTCTCTTCTTTTTCCTCATATTCTGCTGTGTTATGTTTATATATTTAGGCTGAAAAACCCCAAAACCCTCTGGACAAGAAGCTGCCTGTGTTTTGATTCCCATATAGCCCTCAAAGGTAGCATCTTCTTTGAATTTTCCAGTTAAGCCTTCTGAATTTAGTGAGACTACTCACAGGTCAAGGTCCTAAAACATCAGCAGGCACAGCAGAACTGGTCCTGTAGCACGTAATGAATAATAAAGAAGCTCCTCCCGAAGCCAAACCTTCTGAGTAAGGGTTGCTGTTATTAGTGGGCTGGGAAGCGCTATCCATTATTAAGGTTGCCTAATATTGCACATTGGAAGGTTAAGATTTTCCCACAGTTATGTGGACTTAAATCTTCCATGCTGGATATTTCCTGTGTTATAACCTTCCCCTTCCCAACTTAATCTATCTATCTATCTATCTATCTATCTATCTACCTACCTATCTATCAATCTATCTATCAATATATCTATCTACCTGTCTTCTTACCTACCTACCTACCTACCTATTAAAAGCAACAGTCTGAAAATGGGAGCCGGGATTGAGCAGAAAGAGAAGCAGCATCAGTCCACTGAGGGAATGAGCACTGGTGAATGAACACCACTATAGTTATTATAGCTTAAATATTCAGCTAAATGTGATGTAGTTTATTCCACTTTCAGATGAGGTTAGTTACATTACGTATTGCTGAGGGAGTTCGTAAAGCTTAACTGTGTTTTGCGGCAACTTATCTACCTGTACATCCTCATAAAGGAAAGAGGCCATCAAGGGTACATTTCAGGGAAGGATCCCATCTTGAGGATCTCTGAATGCTTTTTCCTCCACTGAAAGAAGCTAGCGACTTCAGAGTGAGATGCAAAGTCTTAGCAGATGTTTCCCAAAGGATGTCCTTTTGGAGAGCTGTTGCAGAGCTGCTGGAATGCTGTAAATTTATATCCCACTTGTACTGCTGCATACTATCTTGCCAGTGTAGAACAAGTCCTGGGATCAGATGGATGGGGGATTTGGGACCCATTATCTAGAAAGATTGAGATTTAATGTAGAAGTGGAGGGAACTTGCTCGTCTTAGGGGACTTAGAATGGAGAATCTGTGCTGCTGGGAAAGATGGCAAGAAGTTAGGGATGGAATGTGAAAGAAAACAGAAATGGAAAATCACGGTCCAGCAAGACCCTGTAACTGAGAATGATCAGCTAACAGTTTACAGTTCTCTTTCCCAGCTCCCAGCAGCACAAGTGAATACAGTAATGTTCCTGTTTCAGCTCTGCTGATATGGGTATCAGTATGGGTGTCAACATGACAGAGTTCTGTTTCAAAGAACACTTAGGAAAGAGCTCAGGAAAAGCTGTAATAAAAGGATAAAGCTGCCAAGGTGAAAGTTCCCAGCTTTTGTGTGAGCTCTTCCTAATGGGTAAGAGCTTCTCTGTTGGTCCACAGCAGTTTTTTTCCTCCAGTTTTCCAGTTCCTTAAAAGCTTAGGAAATTAACCATGCAAAAATATGTGTTAAAGCAATGAGCACCTAAGATGGATTTTGAATTAAGGCTGCCTATGCAGCTTCAATCCATATCTCTCTATATATCACATGCTTAGTTCTCTTCCCCAGGAGCCCTAAAGCAGTCAGCACAAAAGACTGAGTTAGTCTGGGGGTGAAACTGGGTTGTCTAATAAAGGAGGATAGAATGACTTGACTCATTTATTGCATGAGGTAAAAAGTGTGTGATAAATTTAAATATGGATTTGCAGTATCAAAGGAAATGGTCTCATGGCCAAAGCAATTGGATAGCACACAAGGGATCTGAACAGGGATAGGTCTTACATGATGACAGGCAAGTCACTTAAAATGAGTTTTTCACAGTTGGCCTCTTATTGTTCATTTTTCATTTTCTGAGTAGCTGCCTTGAGATTTTTGGGTCTCAGAACTAACATCTGCAGCTGAAGCAAAGGGAAAGTTGGCTTTGAACAGAGTGAATAGTGTACAAAGTTAAATACACAGAAAATCAAGTTGCACCAATCAATGGATACTTTTTACCTTAATCTTCCTATGTTGAAGTTCTCCATCTGTAAAATTGGATTCTTTGTCTCCCAGAGGTGGTGTGAAAATAGATCCATGAATACGTGTGAAGTATTCAAAGGGTACAGTGAAGAATGCCACAGAAAGGTCTATGGGGAAATGAATCATTCTGTCTTCAGAGCAGGCCTGACTGATGTGCAGTAAAAAAAGTCTAGGGCCACACATTGAACCAGAGGAGAAAACGAAACACTGAATAGCCGCTCATTAAGTAAGCACTGTCTGTTCTGTGCATTGAATGAGGTGAAGGTCCTGTGGGAAAAGCAGTTTGCAGTGATGCAATTAAAGACTGTACCAGAATGTACACAGGGTGAGCAGTGGCATTCAGGCTACACGAGCAACTTTAATTTAGGTTTTGCCCTAGGTTTTGAGGCTTAACTTTGCAACCTCAATCACGTTCCTTTAATAATTTGGGGGGTGTCAATGTAAGACTACAGCTGAATTCTTCCTTGTGGAATATTATGTCTTATGAGAAAATACTCTCTAATCAAAAGCGAATGTGTTGCATTACTTCTTGTTTTCTTCCCATGCTGCTGCGGTTAATTGCTTCTTTCCTGCGGTTGGCATGAAGACTGTTGAAGTCCAATGGCCTCAACCATGGGCTGCTTATTCAATGTGGCATGTAAGCAGCAGGGATTTCCTTGTCCCTGGCTAGAGACCTGCATACTTTACCTCTTCCATGCAAGTAGGATAAAATTAATCAGTGTTGGTTTTCTCAGCAAGCAATGAAATTTCAACCGCTGCAATGTCGGAGGAGGAAGACTCCTCAAAGGGGACCAGGAGAAAATGCATGAATGAGAAGTCTCTGCCAAGACACGAACACTACACTTGAGTGTGTCTGAAATCTTGGGCGCAGAGAGTAAATAAGCCCCATGACAGGTCTAGCCTAAATACCCAGCACTTCCATGGCAAGTAGCCCATACTTTCACCAACCTTGGCATCATGACGAGGATAATATTTTTGCAAGGATGAACTGCACTTGAACAATGCCTCTAATGTTTCAGTGTTGTTGCAAACATGCTTTCCTTTCAGATCAGCCATATGGCTCTTCTTTGCCATCCCCCTTTTCCCTTTTCCTTTCATAGAAGTACATTTTATGTGTCTGCTGAAGAGGAAATCCCTGTCTTCTGTGCAATGCCTGGGCTCACCTGAGGACTCAGAAGACAGTGCACCTCAGTCCTGGGAATGTTGGTGTTAACCCTTAGCTGCTGGTTCTGTGCCAGGCTAGCTCACTGTACTTAATGTTCCCATATCTCAGTGTCATAGGAGAATCTGTGTATCTCTAAGGGTATAATTTCACACTTGAATTCCATATTTTCTGAACTCCTCCCAAAACCCATTGTACTCACTAATGAAGCAACAGGAGCAGTCTGGCTGTGCAGATGAGCCAAGAATATTGCTGGTGAAGTGACAGCTGGCTCTAAACATCCAAAAGCATCTACCCTACCCATGCTGGAGGTCAACAAGCACAAGAGGCTACTCTTTTCAGTGGTAGAATTGAAAGGGCAACCAGAATCTAAGTGGCTGCCCCATAAGTGATCCTTTTCCCCAGGAGAAGGGTCCTAAGAGCACTTTATCTCTGAGCATCACTTCACATTGATAGACGGAGAGCTGATGCTTCACACAGAGAGAGGTAGTGTCATTCAACTGATAAAAGACATTGTGAGCTGTTGCGGAGTTCCCACTGGTGGAAATAAGCCCATGCTTATTTCTAGCCTGATCCACCCCACCTCCCTATATGTTCTTGACCAGAATAACTTGGGCACAAGTTTCTCAAAGGACTAGTGACAGCTAGTTGTGATGCTGCTCTTACCCCACTAGTGCTATTCCTTGCCATGTACAGGTCTGGTGTAGAAGTTTATGAGTTAATTGGGTTAGATTTCAGTGAGGTTCTTTAAATACTCTGTTTATTTTACCAAGCAGTGTGTACAGACCTCTTGTAGATACCCTTGAGTGAAGCAATGTCTGAGTGGGTCAGCACTTAGCTGGAAGGGTGCTGGAGAACACTTCAGGCATGCATTAGGATCTCAGTTATCAATGTATTTCTTCAGATCTATCATGTAGTGCAGAGGGATGACATATCGTTCTTTCAAGTGAGAAGTAAAATGTCGCTATGTTTTCAGCACGGAGGTGATAGTCTGGGCCTCTTTTGCAGATCTGAACACCATTATTATGTGTTGCTGAACATTTGTGGTTGTATGTTGAAACTTAGGAAACAAAATGTTTCAGAGAAAAAGCACTGTAAGGGTAAGACATTATTCATAATACAGTGTGAAACTAAACCACGAAATGACAGAAGAAATGAAAAGAGAGAAGCTGAAAAAATACCAATATTACAATAATCTTCAAGATTATAGAAGTTCTCACTTAGTTTCCTTATGAAAACCCAGTTTTCTTAAGAACAAAGAGAAAGTTCTCTCTCAAATTGCATTCCTTTTTTGTAGACCTGAGTAAGCCTGTTCGTGGTTCTTGTGTCTGGACACCAGCTGCCACGCTGTCTACATCCATCTCAGTAATTTGGTATGAAGAGATCCTTGGTACTGCAGACCTCTGTCGAGAAGGAAGAAAAAATACTTTCCATTGGCAATCCCTGTCTTGTGCGAGTTCCTTTAAGTGCATTTGGGGTTTCTCAATGACTTTGAGATCTGTTTTCTGCTATTCATATCAATTTTACTCAGCTCCTTCGCACCCACTCAGAGGGGGCTGTCACTCAGCAGCCAGTCAAATCAACCTGTCAAGTCGAAGTCAGTGTCTGTGTTATTACAAGTAGACTGCTTATACTTGGGTAAAAGATTCAGTTAAGTGACAATTTAGAAGTGTTGTCAAAGGCCAGTGATACCCCTTAAAACTGTTGAGAATTGAGTATTTTTTTCAGTGTATTATTGTCTCTTTGATTATTTAGGTTGATGGTTGAGCTTATTTTGTAACTTTCTTTAAAGGCTGGGATTGAAAAACGCTTAGAACAGTAAATTACCAGTGTAAGATTGCCGAGTTTTGTTGTACTTCAAGTTTAGGGTTTCGGATCATCAAGAGGAAAACTGAAAGGGAAAAAAGGAGTAAATTTAGCAATAAAGTAACAACTCATACATCTAGTATTTTGTTAAAGGAATCACCAGTAAAATAGCTGAGGTGTTTAGAACTTGCAGTGACTACCGAATGGCATGCAGAGTTAGTAATCCCCTTGAATAGTTTTATTGTGTGCCTCTAAGCAATGTATGCTGCTTAAATATGCATTTGCAGAGTGACTGTGCTGGTGACCGTATGTATTCTGCCATTTTATTGACCTGGTAAAACTTTAGTCTCAATGGCTGCTTCGGTTTCTATCCAGGCTGGTTTAGAAGTCAAAGAGTAGTTCTGCAGAAGTCTTTTCGTCTTAAGAAAGCGATTCACAAGCTGTCTCCTTTAGTTTCCTGGAATCGAGATGTTTATTTTGTGCTATGTACAACAGCAACAGTCCTGTAGATT
This sequence comes from Coracopsis vasa, assembly GCA_026283785.1. Taxonomy (NCBI): domain Eukaryota; kingdom Metazoa; phylum Chordata; class Aves; order Psittaciformes; family Psittacidae; genus Coracopsis; species Coracopsis vasa. The sequence continues at coordinate 11,406 of JANHGB010058464.1, read as the reverse complement.
TCATAACCTTAAACATTCAAATTACAACTTTGACTGAAATCTTCTTTCAGCACGTATTACTCAGAACATCCCCAGGCAGGGCTCTAAATAACAGCACGAGGCAGAAAGGAAGCTCGATATTTCAGTTTAAATCTTTAAGGCTGGACATAAAAGTCCCAAATAAAAACTCTCAGTAGCTACCTTCTTTGAGGACAGATCATCCAGTTCTGTCATCCCGATCCGAAGCAGAACAAAATGAGAACAACCAAGTGTTTGTTCCCTGAATCTCCCAGGGTGCTTCTGAGATGAGCTTCCATATCTGTTTGAGGGATTTTTTCCCTTCCTCTGGCCTTGCCGCAGAGACATTGATGAAAGTCATTTAAGAAGATAAAGATGAACTCCTTTTGTAGCCGGGGTGATGGTCACGGTCATGGTGTGGGCAGCCGTGCCCCTGGGGCTGCAGAACAAGTGCCACATTCAAGTGCTGGGAAATTTTGGTGATGGTGCATCTTCTGTGGTCAATGTGAAGTAGCTTGGAAGTCCACCATGTCCCGACTGGCTTTGTAACCACCCATGAGACAACAGTTCAAACATGGTGCTCAGGAAACCTCATCAAAGGTATTGATCCAGGGACATGTGCTTGTCAAGTGGAATTTATGGGAATGGTAACCAGCTTATTATTAAGTCATTTCACTTTTTAAACTAGAAGTGCAACATATCTGTCCATCTGCCAGTCTATCAATCAGTCTGTCTCCATGCTCTTTTCTGGGGCTTTTTGTTCCCTTTCTGCGCACTATTATTGTAACTGATAGCCAAATGCAAAAGAAAGGATGTGTTAAATAGCATGGTACCTAATTTATTTCAGTTAAAAGAAGCTGAGAGACAGACTGTTCTGTTCACATGAATTGTGCTTGACAGAGGTGTGAAAAATGGGCTTGATCAGAGACCCACTGGAATTGGTAGAAACCTTTCCATCCATTTCAGCAGGCTTAAAGATCACCTTTGTTATTTGTAACAATTACTTGTCGCCTTTCCTTGCACCACATACTTCATGCAACAATATATATTTTTGCTTCCATGGTCTTAGAGACTCAAACATTAATGGCAAGCTCCATTTTCTCAAGCTAAACCTACTCTTGACCCTGCAGTATCTGCAGTCTGCTTTTGAACTCAGGGCTTGATCATTGACCCACATGAAAAGGATGCAGTTGCCTGAAGGAGTAACTTTTAGAAGATACCAGAAGTGTTGCAGGAGGGCTGCAATAGCTCAGCAGAGTAACTCAGATTTTGTCAGGATGTGAATTTGACTTCCACTGGCGAATAGCCTGGTCTCAGGGCAGAGCATTTGCTCTTTGCCGTTTGACTGTGCTCCTGGCACAAGGCTGGGTGACCCAATGCCTCCCCTGAGAGAGCTGAGGGTCCCTCCCCAGGCTCTGGACCCCACTGGTGTTTTTCTGTGTGATGACTATATTGAGCTCACAGGATCTCGTTTGATCCCTCCTGCTGCTGCTTCAAAAAGGGTGGGTGGGTTGTTATCCCCGTTGCCAAAATCTTTGTCCAACATCAACAAAGCCACATACGCGTTCTGGTTGAAGGACTTGTGCAAACATATTTATGCAACTCTTTGTGGGATTTGACTTTCAAATAAAATTCCATGAGCAAAGCTTCAATACAGCTGCTTTCAAAAAACAAATGAGAAGATCCATATATATCACCCAAGTGCATTTAACTGCAAATTTGTTACAATAGTCTCGAAACATCTTTTCACTATTGGTCCAACTCGAAGGTTTGGACTGTTTCCATCTTCAGTATAATGCTGCTGTGATGTGTGGAGTTTATCCCTGTAGCCTAATACCGTGAAAAGAGTGGAAATAAGGAAAGTTATACGAAACAAACACTGTCTCCATCTGAATAGTTACATTAGAGGTTTGATTATCAGGAGATCAGGAGATAAACTGAGAAGATTAAGCTGGCAAGACTTAAAACCATTTCCATTGTCTCAAGTAAGCTCGATTGCACTTGTATTTTTGATTAATTAAACTTGGACAGCCAAAGCTCTGGCTATCCAAGCATAGATGAAGGTCTGACAGCACAGATGAAGGTCTCCAAGGTTCTTTTGTAGAAAATTCTCAATTAAAGGGCTGAAAATCAACCAAGGCCAAAACCTATGTCCCTCCCCAGAGCTTCATATGTAAGGTCTAGACCTTTCTACAGCAATGAAGTGCTGGTTTTAACTGCAGACCAGGACAAGCTGCTGTTCAAAATACAGAATCTACCAAGCCATAAGTGGTAACAATATCTGTATTTCATTAAAAATAAAGAAAACAGATGAAATATTTATTGTTAGAGGGAGTGTGCTCTTGCCACCAGCAAGAAAACTTCATCACGGCCCTTGGCTTCGGGGTTTCTGTCCTGCACCTGCACAGCTTTGGCCCTGCCAAGATAAACACCCTCCAAGACAGGGGCTACGTCATCGTTTCTCATGTGGGTGAAGTGCCAGCTGAAGTTATGGAGCAGTATATAGCGGTTAATGTATAAAAAGACTCTGCTGTGCTCTCTTGGACTAAATTTCTGCTCCGGGAGTTTGCATTGCAAGGAAATAGCAAGGAGCCACGGGGCTATCCAGTAGCACTCTGGGCTCCCACACTTTAATAGACTTACTCTGGCCACGCTGCTTTGAGGTAGGGCAGTGCTATTAGCCCCATTTTATAAATACAGCGTGCCACTGAGGTCTGCAGGACGCAGGATGTTAGTTGTACTGGTAACTGAATTCCCACGGGAGCCTCGCTGCTTGTATTAGGCTTTTATAACGTGACTTACTGCCACAGTTCCTGGGAATTTTTGAATGAACTGAAATGAGGCGTTTTTATTCCTGTCTTGTGTTCTCTGGCCATCTGGCTTGCCTTGCTTTTTAAATGCATTGCTGGGGACAGGGCAAGTGGAGAGTCCGCAGCATCTCAACAACAGGTTTCCATATTAATACACCCCCAGAAAACATCAGAAAACCACACCAAACAAACCCAAAACCACAAGAAAAAAGTAGGATTAAAAGGACAAGAAATTTCCCTTCTGTTGCTTCCTCCCATTCCTGTGACATTCCCAAGGAGTCATCCTGAAAAGGAGGTCCCTCACTACCTACAGGTAGTACCTGTACTACCAAGTACAGGTACTTGGCCGGGTTCTACAGTTACACAGCAATATCCATGTTTCTTCATCAGAAATGGGTCCGTATTTTCCATATCTCAAAGAAAGAAACTTGGTTTTCACTGCAAATACATGGGTTCTCAGCAAAGTTTATGACTTCTTTATAACATCTCCAGTACTGAAGGCCATTGAAAAATCAGAAGGTAATAAGTGGGTCTGCAGAAGTGTTAACATAGCCAATCTCAGGCTCTTGCTTTTGAACACAAGGATTATCTTTTGTATTGAAGCATATTAGAGATGGGAAAGCATCTTTTTTGTAGAATGCGAGAGCTAATGTTCCAGCTTTCCAGATGATTCTGAAATAGAAGAGCAACACAGACACTGTTAATAATGCAATCAAAGCAATTTAAATCCTTTTAAAGCATCCACAAAGGATCCTTTGATAAGAAGGAACTTTCATCAGCCTCGGAGACCAGGCAGTTTAGTGTATACTGTTTATTAAGTTTATGCATAGACAGTGGTAATTCCACTTTTGGCTGAAGAGCAGCAGCAAATTATAAGACATATTTATAAGCACTAGTATTACACTTGCTGGCTTTAAATGAAAAAATGTATTTATATTAATATAGCTCTAAATGGGGCTATTCAGTGTTTAAAGATGCAGTTTGTTTTCCATTAGTACCCTGCCTGGACACAGAACAATTCTGGAAACTTTAAAAGCTTTGGTCTTCTTTTTTGACAAAAAGAAGGAAATTGCTACAAGAGCACACTGGGAGATGGGCTGTGAGAGTCTGTTTAGCTCAGTCATGCTGCATACTTTTTAATCTTGCTTTTAGTTCCTGCTTTTGTCCTCCTTTTCTTTGTGTGCCCCACTAAGAGAGCTCACATGTAGAAAGCAAAGATGGGCAAAAAACCAGAAGTGGGTTTAGATTTGGGCCAGGGTGCTTAGAATCTCCTTTAGCAGCATCCCCCCTGAGTTTGAATGAGGAGGGAGGTGTGTGATTTTGGGACACCTCTAGATGAAGTTTTCATCCATCCCAGGGCTGGTGGGAACCGCTTTGAGAAGCCTTGCCCCCTTGGAAAGAAGAAAGATTTACTTTTGGTGTGCCAACAGTCTTATGAACAGACTGCTAGTCTCTTCTGGCTCTGCTGCTGCTCCCTATTGTCCAGCTTGAGAGTAGGGACTGAGAGTTCCCTCATATTCAAATGCTTTCTTCCATGAGTTTAGTGTGCTTTTTGTTGCTCTGGACTAAATCAGGGTAAAGGAAGACAAATAATAGACTTGGAACAATGTCTGTTTGAAAGATTTTGGTTCACCTTAAAGAAAAAAACAGGGGAAGATGAATTCTCATCATGGGTCATTGAGCATGAGCAGGAAAAGAACAATTAAATCTTCCTACATCCACTTTGAGGTTTCCAGGTGTTAAGGAAGGGTTTTTTTTGGTTGTTGTTGTTGTTGTTTTGGTTGGGTTTTTGTTTTTAGCCAGCAGAATTACATTGCATTTGGATCTTACTCAGTTTTAATCCAGGCTGATTTAATGCCAAGGAGAGCAGAGAGCCAGAGGCCAAGTCCAAATTTCCCTGTGCAGCAGCATGGTGCATGTCTTCCTGGCGGTTCTCCACACATTTCTATGAAATATCTTATCTTGGGATTCCAGTATGTTGGAAAATAAAATGCTATTTAATAGTCAGTACCTCAGTGCAGTCATTGGCCACACCAGCAGTGACCAAAAAGGTAAAAAGATGTTCCTGGCTCTTGTAGACCTGAAAAGTGAGATTTAAACTGAGCTCGTCCCTCCCCATAGACAGCTACAGGAAGAAGCCTCACCAGCTGTGTGCAGGTGTTGGATTAGCAGCCCTTCAGAACAAGGGCTTCTACCCAGAAACAGAAGTACAACTTTCCATAGCAGTCTCACTTGTACACCTGCAGTTTACACTGAATGAAACAGATCAGAAAAGGCTGGGTTTCAGCCAGGAGTCATCACCCTGTTGTGTAGCTCACCACTAACCCACTAAAACCCACAGGGATATTTCAAATGTGAAAGAGGAGGAGGGATCTGGTCTCTCTGCAGACCACTGTTTCTCTCCAAAAATTGATAAGGTGATATTTTGAGCCAGAAGAAAAACCTGCTATGTCTTTACATGGGAAATGAAGACAAAAAGATCTTAATAAGGCACAAGGAGTTGTTTAGCTAATTAAAATATTCAGTTTTTTTCCCTTTTACATGAAAGTCAAGGATTTTATTGTCCGCAGCTTTATTACCCTGTTTAGTGTTTTTCACTTCATCAGTGACATGTTTTGGTCAGTATGAAATGTTATTAATAGGACTGTTTTTCCTGGGTGTGTGCTTAGGTCTTTTTCAGAACCTTACCAAAGTATCTGCCAGGGAACAAATTTGGCCATAGACTTTGACTGGTGATGGCATTGTCTGTATGCAGGTGTAACTGTTTTGGTATGTTCTGTGTGCTGCGTGCTCTTTAAAGTAGTCTTCAATACATAAGCGATGAAGTAAAAAGGGAGAAATGAGTCAGTAGAATTTAGAATGAATGTTGTTTATCTTATGAATACATTATCCCTGGGGATACCCAAGGCCAGGCTGGATGTGGTTCTGAGCAACCTGATCTAGTTGAACATGTCCCTGCTCATTGCAGGGGGGTGGACTAGATGAGCTTTGAAGGTCCTTTCCAACCCAAACCATTCTTTGGTTCTATGTTTATGATGACATTTTATGTAGTATCTTTTCTGCAATGATCTGTGTCTATACTCTGTTAGGAAGATGAAGAACTCACATGTGCACATTATTTGCCAGTGGTATTTTTTAAATGATGAGTTTGACAGCAGTGAGAGGTGACTGCTTTCCTAGGGCTTTGACCCACGCAGCTTTTCACCTCTGGTTTGGGTGACTTTGCAGGTGTTAAACAGGATCACGCTGCAGCAGGAGGGTCGGACTACCAAAGATACGGCTCTCAGAGCTGTTTTAGTTACACTTCATCATCACGAGCATATGGTTTCACTTCCAAGTGTTTAACATTTCCATTTCCTCAGGAAATCTTTCTTTCTATTTTTCAAGCTCTCGAAACTGGATGGTTATATTTGTACTGGCAGGCGGGCCGAGAGCGACACGACCATCAGCCCCAGCCCTAGGGAGCCCCTGGCTGCGGTACCCGCTTGACTCCCCATCCCCTCGCCTCATGCGGCACCTCGTGAGCATGGCTTGGGGTGCTTTATCCACGTCTCCGGGGTGCAACACACTGTTAAAACACTTCTGCTTTTCCCTTACTATAACAAACTATGGCTTCCTTTCTCTGCTTTAGCTGAGAGAGGTGTTTTTGTTTCTTAGTCAACTCCAGGGCCCATGCATCCCAAGAATGAATTGGGAGCAGACTCCTTTAGCTGACTTAGTGAGGCCAACAGCAAGATCGGGGCCTAAGAAAATACTTTGTGTCACCTAGAAGGAATGAAAGCAGTTGCATCATGTATTTATTGTCTGTATTGGTAGATCCAGCACTTAAATGAGCACGACTGAGGAGTGGATGGCTCCGGGGAACTGCTCTGGCTCTTGTGTTTTTAGAGATTATTTCTGGCATTTCCTTTTTCCTCATTACAAACAGGTCACCCTTCTCATATGTTGACCAAGTTATGCACCATAGGAGGAAGTCTGCGCTTGTGTCTTCTTTATGTTTCATTTAGCCACATATGTAATAGTGTTTAGCTGCTTGTTTTCTTTTCCTGCTATGCTGTGAACTGCAGTGATTGGATGTGCAATTTGCATGCCTATTTAGCTGATATCACTAGCCCTCTAGCATCCTCTACTACAGTGTCACCATATCATAGCAACTTTGATAAACTAACTGCATTTTGAGCAGCAAGCCTTGCTACTGCACATCAAATAGCACTGTAATAGAGAAAATATAGGGCAAACGAGCTGATTAATGTATTTGTTCCTTTGTGGTTTATCCTGTTACAAATTCAGCCTATTGCATACTTTGCACTGCTTGTTTAACATGAGGAAGCTTGCTGTGGGTTTGGGCTTCTGGATGGGTTGAGTCTTGCCATCAGGCAGGCTGTGTGCTACCGATATTCAGTATATGTATTTTATTCATAGCCTCAGAAGAGTGAGTTAGTCAAGATAGCAGAAAACAGCATCAGACAGATGTAGTTCAACCTCCAGACCTCCCAGGAGAGCTCACCTGAGCTGCTCAGCCTCTGGCTTTGTGCTGGCCTCTGGGACATTGTGAGCTGCTGTTTTGATTCACTCAGGCTCTTTCCTCCATTGCTTACCTTAGCTCTATGTGTGTCTGCACATCCTTGCAGCAATTACCTCCTCACTATAAAAGCTACTTGGTCAAGCAGCACAAGCTTGTACCATCCACAAGGATACCTCCAAGGCTGCTCAGCATCCCAGCGAGCCTGCTGCCTTTCTGCTGTACATGTCTGTGTCATGGTGTTCCACACTGGAGGCTCCAGCTCAGACAAACAAACCAGTGCCATGGGCTTACTGCTGATAGATAGATAGGCTGGAGGTCAAGTTAGGATTTACACAGTGATTTAGATCCAGTTTTATTTGGTGGAGGGTACCAAAGCACTGCAGCCTTCTGGATAGAATGAGTGATATCCTGATCCAAAATGAACTGGTGGTGCCAGCCACAAAGTGGAGTTGATACGTTCTTCCAGGCTGCTTCAGGAGAACAGAGCAGAGTAGGACCATACTGAGTTAAAAGCACAGTCCAGCTACTCCCAGCCCATGTCTTGAGTGGCCACCCTGTAGGTGCTTCAAGGGGCCAGTTCCGGAAGTACGGCCATACTGCACACAGGCACAGCATCGGACAAGCACCTTCTTTCCTCTTGCAAGAGGCAGCCTTGGGTGCTTCTGGCATCTGCCACCCAGCTACAGGTCAGCAAGTCCAACATGTCACGCAGCATTTTCCATTCAGGATTGATGTCCTGGTTTCACAGAACATGGTCCCCAGGATCTGACTTGTGATGAGCGAGCCCTTTGGCTGCATACCTCCATGGCAAAGGTGGGCTCCATCACAGCACAGTTCTCCTTGGTGCAGATGGAGCTGAAGGGTGCAGAGGGACAAAGCAAAGGGGGAACAAAAGACATTGCAGGAGCCACTGTAGGCCTGAGAGAGAAGTAGCCAAGGCACTGACAACTTGTGTGGGTTTTGCATGTCTGTTTGCAGTGCTATGTTATGTGTTTAGGAGCTGGTTGTTTCCATAATAACAGCAAGCGCCATATGGCAGCGAGGAGGGTGGTGAGAGGAACGCTCAAGGAAACACAGTATGTTGTTTGACATGTGTGTGCTTCTAGAGGAATAATGTGTCTCAAGCAAGTACTGCTGCTCCAAACAGGCTGGGGATTTGCTGCTCTCACCAGAAAAGTATTATAGCATCATAGAATGGTTAGGGTTGGAAAGGACCTTGGCGTTTGTACTGGTGCGATGCCAGCTAATGGTGCCTGCCCTTCCCTCAAGTTTTCCTGCAGATAGTCACTTTGATGGGTAGAGGACCTTTTGCTTTACTGGGAGTGATGTTTCTGGATGGCATTTAAATACAGGGTTTAAGGGAAAATACAGTTCTGTAAAGGAGTGCTTTGTGAACTGTAACCAGCTAGATGCCATATGCTCCATCCATTCGTTAATGCTCAGCGAGTAAATAGCACAGATTTTGAAACCTTTTAAAACACATAGTTTGCAATAATAGTTTAGTAGAGAGTGGGTTGAGCATTTCCAGAGATTAGGGGTGCTTTAGTGCGTATCTCGGAGGCATCCAGGAAGGTCTCCACAAATTCCAGCTTTCCCTGCCCTTTAATGTATGACTCACATTTCAAGGACTTGTAATTTGCTCCCCACATTCCCACAAACACCACCAGGCCGAGCGGTACCTTTGCAGAGTGCGTATATTTCCACCACAGGAAAATGTGGAATTATTCTTTCATAATAGCTGAATGGCTTTTTGCGGGACTTGTACCAACATCAGCTCTACAAAATTGAGCCTCTCTTGTCTGAGTCTTCAAGCCATTAATCATGTTTGTATTTGGATACCTGAAACGTGGTGTGGCGGCGAGAAGGCAGCAGTTTGGATTTGGGGACATAGTTTCACACACGCTTGCAATGCTTTAAACTGCTAACCAAGCCAAAAGGCAAAGCTCCTCTCATTTTCATGCTTCTCTTCTCTTTATTGCCTCTAGAGAGAGATTACTGCAGCATATGTGAAAAGCAGCCGATCGGAAGGCTTCTCTTCAGGCAGTTCTGTGAAACTCGACCCGAGCTCGAGTGCTGCATTAGGTTCCTTGACTCAGTGGTAAGTCAATTCCTGTGATATTTTGGGGTGCTTCTCAATGCTCTCCAACAGAGGAGACTGCCCTGACCCCAAGAAATGGCTGTGTCATGGGAGTTTGGTCTGACACCTTAGTAAGCAGTGGACCACAGCAGCATCCCAGCATCACTGGTGGTAGAGGGGCAGCGCTGCCTGTGAGGTTGGTACCAGCCCTCATGAAGCATCTCATTGGTACCAGCCTTGTGGCTCATGGAGAGAATGAGCCACGAGGCAGGAGAAGGATGTCCCAGCACGGCCTCCCTTCATGTCAACACCCAAGCAGCTGATGTGCTCTGAGTAATGTCTTTTGATGTGGGTGAAGCCTGCAGTGCTGGGAGGTGCTGGGAAGAAAGGGCAGATGATGAATGGACTGACAAGAGAGGATGAGGAGTATGATAATATAATATCCATCTCTTACCAAGCCTTTTCATCAGTAGGCTGCGGGGTTATTTAGAGAGGACATCTTTACTGTTACCCTGTGTTTTCAAATAGGAAAACAGAGGCACAAGGTGTAGAAGTGACTTTGTTGAGTGAGGTCACCAAGAAACCATTTTCCACCCCAGAGAGCTATCAGTTAACTGGCCACTGAACAACACCCTTAGCCCCAGGGGTATCTGATGTTCTTTCCCAGTCTGGCAGCAGGAGAAGCTGTTCACAGTGAAGAAGTCTCTCAGTGGCTTTCTTGCTGGGAGCCTGCAGAAAGGGAGGGTGTTGATGAGCCAAAAGGCTAAATTGTACCAGGAAGATGAACTTGTCAGTGCTGAGTGTGAGTGCCCGAGGGGGGCTTTGCTCTCTGGCTGACACTGACAGTCAAAAGCAAAACAATGCATACCAACAGGAATAAAATCATGGAATCTTATAATCACAGAATGGTTTGGAAGGGACCTTAAAGCTCATCCCATTCCAACCCCCTGCCACGGGCAGGGACACCTTCCACCAGAGCAGGTTGCTCCAAGCCCCATCCAACCTGGCCTTGAACACTGCCATGGATGGGGCAGCCACAGCTCCTCTGGGCACCCTGTGCCAGTGCCTCAGCACCCTCACAGGGAGGAATTTCTTCCTCATGTCTAATCTGTATCTTCCCTCTGTCAGGTTAAAGCCATTCCCCTTGTCCTGTCCCTGTCTGCCCTTGTCCAAAGCCACTCTCCAGGTTTCTTGTAGCCCCTTTTGGCACTGGAGCTGCTCGAAGGTCTCCCCTTAAGGAGCCTTCTCCAGGCTGAACCAGCCCAGCTCTCTCAGCCTAGCTTCAGAGCAGAGCTGCTTCAGGCCTCGCAGCATCTCTGTGCCTGTGAGAATTGTTCTTATGAGCCCTCTGCAGCTGAATGGGAATTTCACTGAAAAAAGACATTTCTTGTTTAAGGTCACTCCTGCTTCCTATCCCAACTCCATGGAAGTGAACAGAGTGAGAACATGAGGGATAATGACATTTCAGAGGAGCTTAATACATTTCAAACCTATCAAAGCTGACACTCATGGATAGTTTGCCTCACAACTATGTTTCTTTCCTCCCTCCCTCCCTTTCATTTAACCCCAATTTGTGTTTCCTTCCTCCTAGAAATCCCCCTCATTTGGCTTCGAGGTGAGCTTAGGTCTGGTTTCCCTCTAGTGGTTTGGCACTTTCTGCACGCCCCTGAAGTAGAGGAGAGCTCGGGCCTTTTGAAGTTCCTGAGCAATCTTTAGCTTTTGGAAGCTCTAGGTGGGTGCAGAGGTTTTCCATTCAGAGCAGTATTCAGCTCAGGATTTACCAGGAGGGTGCTGGCTGTGTTGGTTCCTTTTGCTCTGCCTGGTGCCATGCTGCGCCAAGCTCTGGCAGGTACAGGGATGTGCTGACTACACTGTACAGCTGGATATTGACAGTGTGGTTAGATATTTAATTATTTTAAGTAATTTTATGGATATAAAAATGGTTCTGTGTGCTCATGGAAAGCAGAAAAGCCCAAGATGTGCCATATTACAAGATC
>JANHGB010058455.1:15876-43426 GCA_026283785.1 Coracopsis vasa | reverse complement strand
GCTTAGCTGCTGTGCTGGTTTTGAAACCTGCTGTTACTACTATATAAAGGAAAGCAGAGAGGCCAACACAAGAGAGTTTTTTTAAAGGGAGAAGCAGCCTGAATTTGTTCTTCATAATTGTGCGTATGTGTTTTCCATAATTATAATAGGACATAATGCTTTTCTTCCCTGAAGCATATTAAAGCTAATCTTCCTAGGGAGGGAATATACTCTTGTGAAGTTACTTCCTGTTACAGTCTTTAAAAGCCACAAAGAAATTATTTGGCCCTACTTTCTGACACAAAGTGGTCCCTGTTTCCTATGTCTGCCAGGAGATGGTGCTGCCAGTCTTCCTCTATTCCTTTCCCTCTCTTAGGAAAGGTGGCACATGTATAAGTACCAAAGATACTTCTGCCATCTGGCTGGTGTACTTTTGTCCTAAGAGGGGTCTTAAGGAAACAGAAAAACACCTTTCCACATATAAAGCTTCCTACTATCTTAGAACTGGACATACATATTTAGAATCCATCAGATGTCAATGGCAAGGCCATTCAGATATTTTCCAGAGTTTTCTAGTGTTTCATGACAGGATGATGAATGTAAACCACTATATGATTTGTTGAGTAGTTTCACACCCACCATTCTCACCTTTACAGACATCTCTGGATGCATTCTGACAAGGTGGTTCAGACTTTCACAGGCATCCCAGCGCTGTTCAGAGAACCAGAGCTTTGACACTGCTTTAAATGGAAGCAGGATGGGGATTTAAATCTCATCCTGCATCACTTTAGGCCGTTTAGGCAGTTCTGTTAGCATCAATGCTGATGTGCGCAGGTCCTGCGTTCCCTGGTTCCACTGTGCACATTTCATAAAATTTAGCCTGGAAAGATCTTGTAGTAGATCTTGCAATGGTGGGGGACACACACACATTCTGTCCTGTTTGATTATTGTGATAGCTTATTTGCAATTTTCAATCTACTGTCTGCACAGGAGTTACATTTATAAATATATAGGCCCTAGACCTAATTTTGAATTGCTAGGTTTTGTTATATTCTGATTCTAAAATGCATGCTGGTGATTTAACATATATTCTGCTGATTTCCTTTACCCACAGAACAGGTCTCACAGACACTGATAGAAGCTAACAACATCTCTGGTAAAAGTCTTCTGCTTTTCAGAGACATCAGGTGTTTTTATTGGTTCCCTTTTGTCTCCCAAGAAAAAGCTTCTCTGATTCAAAATATAATAGAAGCAAAGATAATCTAAGTATTCGGTAAGATAAAATATACTTCTTCTGGGCAGTAGTTTTGATCAGGCTCATGTATCTCCAGAAAGTATTGTTAACGTAAAGGCAGCTAATGTGGAGCTTTTGGAAAGTAATGAAATGTGGGCTAGTCTCCAGCTGTACTGTTTTGGTGTATGAGACACGGAGGGAACTGATTGCCTGTGTACTCTTGCAGCCCAAGCAAAACCTGGCAGCTGGACAACTGAACATCTACTGAACTGCAAAAAACACCACAAATAGTAGAAATTTAAAATTATTAAATTTGCACACATTTGGATTTGAAAAGATCAGCTGAGAATCTACCTTATGCTGACTGCTTTGGCCATATATTTGTGTGTATGTAAATGTGTATACGTACATATGTACAGTCGCTGCGTAGGCTTAGAACTGGAAGAGAAGCTTTAGAAGAGAAAAACAAAACTGTCTTGGGCAAACTCTGAAATCGGTATTCAGTAGCTTTACAAGGGGGGTTTATTCTCATGAGTGAGAGTTGCAAAGTGGAACTCCTGTTTGGTTTTTTATCTCACAAGCCACATTGGCAATATGGGATTTAAGTGTAAATGGAGACTTAAACATGCTATGAAAAATTAATACATTGAATGCTGGACAATCTGCATTACAAAAAAAGCTCAAAAAACCCCCAAAACAAAACAAAAACCAAACCCCACTAGAAAAAGAGTGGGCTAGAAAGAGGCTGTGGTGGAATGGATTAATGCCTTTTAGGTTTTCTGACAGGATCTCAAAAACAGAGCAATTCATGGAATACATAAATTGTATTCAATGTATTATGTAGCATTAGACTGCTTATTATTTCTCATTAGAGCTATAGTAGACTGCACTTGTGAATGTGGTGTCACTGAGAATTGCTTCAAAAGAAACAAATGCCTCAGCCAAGCAAATAAGACTTGTCTTGTGTTCCATGGTGAGAACAGGAGCCCTGAGCCTCTCACAGAATCAGGTACTCTTGAAAAAATACTTGCTGTGATGAGATGTTGCAGTGATTCTCCCCCTGCACAATAAGAAGTTGCACATCTGTCTTAATGTTCCTTTGGATACCATCTTAAAGCCTTGATGGAGGGAAAAGGGACAAGAGAAGATGTTCTGATCTTCTGTAGTGACCTGGTGGCTTTGCAGCAGATGATCAGGGCAGATTTACCCTAACTTGCACCACTGGCTGAATGAACCCATTTGCCCTAGAATTGGAGGAATGCTGGTGCAGCCTCAGTGTCAACAAGCTATGAACCTGTTCAGGCGTTTCATTCTCTTTAGTTATTTTTGACCCTGTCAACTAAGTAAGTTGTGAAGCATTACTGCTCCAGGCCAGGATTTACACTCTGAATACGTGTAAGTGAGTGCACTGAGCAGGAAATCTGGATCCAGCTCCTCAGACAAAATAGTTTTGCTGACAGTGTGAGCGAGACCAAGAGGATATGTTTGGAAGTCATTTATTTGCAAAGAAAAGTTTTCTAAATGCCTTGGGTCTATGAACACTATGCCAAAATGTTCCTGTGACCAGAATCTGCACATGCCACCTATTTCCAAAGGGAAAAGGAAATCTCTGTGAGCAACCTGCATCAGGGAGAGCAGCTCACCACTGCAAAATAGGCCTGCATGTGTCTTTGACTTGCAGCCAACCTACTGATATCAGGTGTGGGAGCACCAGCTGGCTTACTTCATCCAACAGCTGGGTTCAGACTACCCACACTGGCCATCCTTATGGTGGAGCTTTGGTGCAAGGGCCACACTTGAACTGCTTAAGACCTACATGCGACTCAAGAACCACCTGCCCATCAGCTAAGATTTCAACCATTATTTTATGTCTTTGATCTCTCATTTTCATGGTGCCACGTTTCTGTCTCCACTGCAGGTATTTCAGTTCTGTATGCTAAAAATGTGACTCATACAGTTGCCATTCCCCAGCCCTACCTGATTACACTCCTCTGATTTGCTCACTAGCTATATCTGATAAACAACACACAACAGGAAGACAAAGAGAAGCATAGTTCCAAGGGACACTTCTGCCTCAGGAGAGTGCTGCCAGAAGGCATGTTTCCTTGCTACACCTGGGCAGGCTCTCATTCTTCTCCTGGCCTGCTTGGAGAGGTTTGGTTGGAAGTATACTATGTGTAGTGATAGTAAAAAACCTAAACGGATCTCTGTTCTGGGTCAGCAAATATGCTACTGAGCTATCTTAGTCATTGAGCTGCAACTTTGATTGCACTGGTAATACAGCTGTGCCATCATAAGATACCTGAGAGCACTTTGGTGATTCTATAATCACAAGTGGCAGGCTAGGTCAGTAGTCTCCAGACAGTTTGGACCACTCGATTGTGGTCAACTCTCAAAACTTGTGGTATCCTGTCATTAAAATTCTACTTGAAAACATGTTTTCATATGGTTCTGCAGAGCCCAAACCAGTGGCTCATGGGGCACAGTAAGGAAACCACTGGCCAAGATACTTCTTCAACTGTAGGTAACTCAGGTACCTCTACAGAAGTGGGGAAACCTTTGGCTAAGTCTGTTCACCTTTCTGTGTGTGAATTAGTTTTCCAGTGATAAACTGTGGATATTAATATACATTAAGTATGCAATATAACTGCAAAATATTCATAGTAATTATACAGCTGCTGACCTAAAGCACCAATTTAAAAGGACTTGGAAATAACCTGAAAAAAAGCACAGTGCTAGACCCATCCTTAACTGATTGTCTTAGAGACAAGAAATAACCTTCTTTATGAAAAGTGAGTTTGATACTTACACCTCCTGTTTCTCACATGTGGCTGCATACTGTTAATAGTAAAAACCTGGTAGGCAGGAAGTTTCTAAGGTCCCTAAAGCAGAAAGCACAGGCACATAGTTTACTGCAAATCTAGGACAGAAACTCAGTTATCACTCTTTTAATGGTTTTGATCTCAAAAGAGTACTGCTTTATGTTTAACCAGGGATGCTAATACACTGTTTGTAAATGAAAGTATTTTTGTACATAAGGGAAAAGATAATAAAGGTAGTGTTTGAGTGGATGTCTGTTCTGAGCAAATGCCTGTTAGTTAAGATAGTAGGTAAACAGCATTGTAATCAAAGGACTCAAACTCTTTTGAAGTTGCTGAGGAAATATGTGACAAATATCATCAAGAATGCAGTTCAAAGGATACCAGTTCCTATCTCTAAGGCACACACAGAAGGCCTGATTTTCATCTTATGTTACTTGTATACCTGGCTTCAGCTGAACCAAAGGTACTCTGCTGTCAGAAAACAGGAGTGGATACCTGTTCCTGCTTTCTCTGGGATGATGAGAAAAGCTGACCCTGTGTGACCAGGGCAAAAAAGGACCCTGAAACAGGCCAGAAAGAGGCCATGAAAGATAAGGAAGTCAGCAAGGTGACCAATAAAACATTTGAGAGAAGAAACAACACTCTGTATTGCTATTAGAGATTTTGCTCTTGCACTTGTCCGTTTGATATCTTCTTCTCCTTTACCTTTCCTTTTCCCTTATGAGATTCACAAAAAACTGTTCCAATTTGACCAGTTAAATGGCGCTGAATATGGGTTGTGCTTGTATGTATTTATAATTAAACTGCACTGAACTTTTAGCTACATTCATAGTTTGTTTCATTGTCTGGTTGGACTTTTTCACCTACAGAATCACAGAAAGGTTTGGGTTGGAAGGGACCATAAAGATCATCTAGATCCACCCTCCCTGCCAAGGGCAGGGACACCTTCCACTAGACCAAATTGCTCAAAGCACCATCCAACCTGGCCTTGAACGCTGTCAGGGATGGGGCAGCCACAGCTTCTCTGGGCAACCTGTGCCAGTGTCTCACCAGCCTCACAGTAAAGAACCAAATATTTAATCTAAATCTAATATTGTCTCTAAATCTCCCCTCTTTCAGTTTAAAGCCATTTCCCCTTGTCCTATTACTACATGCCCTTGTAAAAAATCCCTCTCCAGCTGGAGAATGTTTTTAAGAACACTTAGTTGTGTCCTTCACATGTATAGGTAACAAAAAGGAGTGTAAGGTGTAAATAGTTTTGCAGAATCAAGGTCTACACTTGTTCTGATTCCTGGGTTGTCTGGAAGACTCCCCAAAGGCAGCTGACTGAGAAAAATCAGACACAGGCAGTAACACTTGGGATGGAATACCATGGGCCTCCACTTACTTTTCACATGGGAGTTATTCTCAACACAGCTTCTTGGGCAGCAATATCTGCATAATGAGGACCCTAGACTCTTATAACAATGGCCATCTTGGCTCGGTGTCTTTGGCAGGATTACAGACTGATCAGATGTATTTACCAGCATCTTCTGGCTGCATTTACAGAGGCCTTGCTGTAGGGGTCATTAGTAAGATCAGCAGACTGTCCCCTTCAAATTAAACCATCCTTTTGGCACAAAAGCCAGTTCTGTCTTTTGATGGGAAACATTGCTGAAGCCAGTGTTAGCAAGGATGTATTGCTACTTTTTACTGATGCAATTATACTGAGATTAAAGAAAAAAGTCAGTTTTCAGGACTTTTTACGAACACTGACAGGATTAGGACAAAATTAAACCAATTGAATTTTAGTGTGTTGCTGTTGGACATGTTTTCTCACTTATGACAGCTGATACAAATCCAGGTCTTTTTCCATTAAGAACACAGATTATTTGCTTTTATTAGGATCTGAGTAATAGCAGTGTAAATCCCTGCTCTTCAGAATGCAATGACAGTTCACCAACAACAAAACCACCACCACTGACTGTACAAGCATATCTGTACTTAATGGCTTTTTGCAATAAGGGGTCTAAAATAAACAAGATAGTATAAAAGTAAAAGCAGATAAGATCTTGAGAGAAAAACAGCTAAACTGCTGTTTATGTAAGATGAAATAAGTACGGTGGCTGAGTTTTAACACAGGATAAGTCTAATGTGTTTGTTAGTGGATTACTGAGAACAACTGATTATGTTAATGTTATTAATGCTATGTAGAGTATTAGGACTATTTAGCATTAAGTGTGTTTCAAAGACAAGGCTCTGAGGAACCTGTAACTTTGAAGTTGGACCTGTTCTGAGAGGAGAGTTGAACCAGGTGATTTTCTTAATGATTAATGCTCTATATTTTGATTTAATGATTTTAAATTATTTTATTGCTCTAAAGCATTAGTGAAACTAGGCTGCTTTTACTAAAATATTTGCTCTATTAGTGTCTGACAATATTGTCTAATGATAGAGACAGTGCAGGTGTGATGTTAAGCTGCAAAAAGTTATCATCATCAATAAAGTACAAAACCCAAAACCAATGGCTGTATTTTATAAATGTGTGTGCAATTTGTGCAACATAGAGAAACAGTTTAAGTGTGAGGAGGTGTTTTTGTAGGATCTCTATATGTATGTTACTTGTCTTGTTCCTATTAATGGAAAGATATTGCATATATGATTCTAAGTAAACCTCAACAGGTTTTTATATTGTATGCGTTTATTAGATTTTTACATTGTTATTTTTACTATGCAAGCCTCTAGTATTTCCTAGAACTTAAACAACGCTCTACTGCTATTTAAAAGTTAAATTTACTTGAAAAATAGGTATTTAACTGGCTATTCTTATGTGAGTCTACAAGAACGTACAGAAGAAGGACTTCTATATATCTTTAAGTATTTATTATTTCTGTTTTTCCAGACAACATGACCAGTAATTACTGTGTCAAATGTAGTTTCTAAATAGTCTTCACTTAAGATGCCATACTCAAAGTAATGTATTTGGTGCAAAATTTTAACTTTCACAATATTTTTCTGTGCCTGTTTGAGTCCAGAAATGTGAGTTATGCAAAACTTACATACTTACAGCTGATGATGTGTAGTTTCTGGCATGGGTTCAGCCTAGGTCCTTAGTAACCAAAACTTGTTACCATCTGATTATAACAAATTTCCAAAATGAAATGAGTCAGTCTTCTGCAAGCAGACATGGTCTCATAAATAAATATATATGTATATACAAATACATATAAAATGTATATACAATATAATATAGTATTTATAAATAAATATTTCACTATACACACACCAGCACAACTGAAACTAGTTGGCATACTACTTATTATTTTCCTACCATTCTACTTCCCATGAGTGTAGTGCATCTTTTAGGTTATAATCTTAAGGTGGGTATTCCAAATATTCTTGGCTTCCCAATTGAAATTAATAGGAGTCTTGCCCTAGATTGTTTCATTTTAATTAGTTAAACTTTTTTAGTAAACTAATTTTCTGTGGTTAATTATCAGATCAGATTGTATTAATCCCATATTCTCCCATTTCCTTGATTACAGGCATCAGTACTAGGACATTTCATTCTGGAACACTACAGAAACAGCCTCCCACACAATAAAGCAAGGTAAGACTGAAAACAAGGTTTGTCTTTACCCCTAAACACAACTGCAAAGGTAGGAAAAAATTGGATCATACAACATACATGAAAATTGCAGTAAGACACGTTTGCTTACTGTGTCTGTGTTCTTCCAGGGTGTCATTTGGATTGATGGTTCTGCTAAGGATGCCAGTGTTCTTTCTTCGGTGAAGATCATCATTTTTGTATTTTAGATACAACTCTTCTGTTTGTGCAATTTACTTTTGAGTCTTGGGAGCTTTAAGTACTGGAAAGTATTATTCCTAAAGAGACTTTTTATCATGCAGCCCTAATGAGTGTGAATCCAGTATCACTTACTTTAAGGCAACAATAAACATTGCAAGACCAGACCCAGGATCCAGTGCAAACCAGACAAATAAACCTGCCTTGAGTCTGACAAATAGAGGCACTCAAAAAGTCCTTGTACTCAGGTTTTTGTTATATAGCCACATCAGTCCAACGTAATTTGCATTGCCATGAGGAGGGGTAGTCCTCCTGGTCTCTTCTCCTATGCAGTTCTCTTTTGCAGAAACAGGCTGTGTGTGAGTCAGCGCATGGTTGGGAAGTCATAAGTGAAAGGTGCCCATCTTCATATTTGGTTTTGCATTCAGGATGCCTGATGCCAGCTGTTAGAGGCAAGCATAAATGAGACAGCAGGAGGTTTTGGAGGCAGTGTGGATTTATGTTGGACTAAATTGACCACACAACTATGGCCTCAGAGGGATCCCCCAGAGCATATATCTGGTGCAGGAGCTTGTTATCAGCATACACAGCCCACACTGCCACTGGAGCTTTGTACCGCAGCAATTCTCACTTAATGAGACAGTCCTCAGACAGCACTGGCAGCAAGTATTAATCAGCATAGCCTTTGGGATGCTGCAATTTATAAGGCTCAGACTGATACATTTCATCCCACAATGTTGTTCAAAAGCAATGTGTAGTGTTTTTAAGCCAAATATCTTTGAAAAGAGAAAACAAGTAAACAAATTACTAACAGTCAGTGTTTTGGGAGTGGGTGGATGCACATGAATATGAAAGCTAAGTGACAAGGAAGAAAACCAAATAAAAATACATCAAACTACATCTACTAGTTACTTTTGTCTCAATGAAGTAGTTTTCTGAGGCAGTTTCCCTGAACAGCAACAATCTTTCTATTCCATTTGGAAAAGGAAAACATGGAAAAACTTCACAAGTCAAGGGAAAAAACAAGTAGCAACAGACAGGAAATATGCTGTTAAATGTACAAATTTGAATTTTTGGTCATTTTTTCCACAAAGGGCCCTCAGTAGTCACACATTCCTCATTTCTAAATGTTAAATTTTCTTCATTATCATAGTATATTTCTTATTAACAATAAAAATTTTATAATCCACATTTATTTATATTTATTAAGAGATCTTGAAAGTTTTTTTTCTCATTGTCTGTCTTGGAAATTGGGATCGCTCTGCACAGGAAAATACTTTAGGAAGAGGAATGCAGAGCATGGAAAACAGTTGACATCCCTGTATCTTGTCCTTGTCTCTAGCTCCACAGGTGGCAGGGTGAAGAGCTTTTCCTTTGGCCCACACAAGGAGACGAGAGCTGATTACCAGTGCTAAAGGAACACAGGACTGGTAAAACCTTTCACATCCAAGTAAGCATCTAATAGGCATCTACTTCAGAAGGCTCCACAAAACCTTTAGTCCATAAATCTGGACTACAAACCAGGTTTTCAGCATCCTGTAACACAAAATGCCTACACAAAAACACTGAAAGGCACAGCTGTTAAAAAAAAAATAGCCACAAAAAAGAGGTCAGGAGAGACTGGGCACTGCAGAGATGCTCGGGGTTTGCAGTAGTGGAAAGTACATGACATAAAGTTCCAGCAAGAAAGATTCCACTCTCTCTTACAAAGAAGGAAATAAAACTTACGTAAACTTACAACAGTTCTTCCAAAATGGATCTGAAAGGCAAATTCCTCCTGGGCCTCAATTGCCTAGGTGAGCATCCATCTAGCATTTGCAGATCAGAGTTGTGAGGAATCTTAGGAGTAAACACCCACTTTCAGACAACAAGATAGCTTTGTATAGTTTCCATCAAAACAACAATTGGTCAATGTATTCTGCTTTTTAAAGTTTTTCATCTTATACACCCTCACCTCTCTTCACCTGGATCTTTCTAATTGAATTCCTGTAATCCATTCTTATCTTTATGCTGCGTTCAGGATTCTTTGGCATTCGGTATTGGATTTTGTTTGTAGGTGTGACGTGAATCACTTTAATGGAGAATGATCCAGATGGCATGCGTGTAGCAGGAATAAAACTTCATGTGCGAACTCTGCAGCATGAGGTTATGTTAAGAACATGTATTTCAACAGTTATCCAATGATAATAATCTAAATGCTGATTCCAAAATTCTGAATAACCCAGGGAAGATCTGACACGGGAAGACCACAGGCTACCTGGCTGAGGGAGAGCAGGCAGTCTGCAAGAAGCACTAAGTGATGGCAAAGAAAAATTTGGCAAATAGTCAGAAGAGATCTTACTTGCAAAAAACCCCAGTCCTTTGGATCATGACAGCCAGGTCATGACTGATACACAAACAGCTGCAAAAAGCCATCTTAACAGCAGTCTAACCAAATACGCAGACAGTCATTTCACACCTTGGTGTGAGTTGGCACAGCAAGCCCATGTCGCTTGTGTACAAAGTATGATAATGTAGTAGTCAGCACAGTGCTGTGCTTCCAAAATCTTGTAGATGAGCTGTATGGGATATTATTGAAACAGAGCATAGAGTCTATTACCCCTGCAACTGCTTTTCTGAGCTGTTCCTCACAAATCTTGCTTATGTTCACCCATCGGCTGCATCAAGCAGATGTCTCATGCAGCTGAGAAAGCAGTTCTGAATTCCAGGCAGAGCAGATGGCAAGTCAATTTTAAAGGTTCCATTTAAAAGACTAACATAATGAAATAAGACTATATGGCATTCAGTTAATCAGCACCTTCAAGGTGATGGAATCAAGAATAGCAGGATTCATTTGTTATGCTGGGAGATATGTTTTCCATATTTTTTTATCCTTATTGTCAGTCATGTGCTTGCATGACTAGCTGGGGAATCAGAGACAGCTCTAATGGAAAAGAGAAATTAGGTCATCTGGTCCATCCTCACTGCCAGGGCATGACTGTTCCCTGCAGTGTATCACTTCCCACACAGTTATCTTTCCAACTGTCTTTTGTAAGATGGAAATGCAATTCAGACTCCCATTTGGCTATGGCTACCAGAGCTTTTGAGGACTTTCTATTTGCACAAAAATGCTTATGGAGAGACTCAGAGCTAACAATTTTAAATACATTTCAAAGAAAGAAAACCTAAATCTCAGAATTTGAGTCTCAGTAAAAACTTTTTATTAGAAAACTTGTGCAGTATTTGGGATAACCCAGGACACTGTTTTCATTCAGACAGGAAATAGTTTCTATGACTCACTTCTACAAATTAAACAATAGGTTTCCTGCTAAAAAAAAAAATCCAGCAACTAGTTCAGTAAGTAGTTTAGGAAGCAGCCAATACTCGTGATGCTCTGAGCAGACTCTCATCAGGAGACTCAGCACTACTGCTAGCTGACTGTAGGTATTGTATTCCAGGTTACCTTGATAAATTACTCCAAGTGTTGGATCCTCATCCTTCAGCACTGCATCTCTGTGTGCAAGCACTCAGACTGTATGGGGCAGGACTGGTTTATTAAGGAAAAAAATGAGTGAACACAAATGGAAACGCAGTGATATAACTAATTACACATAAGGAAATGGCAAACTACTTCGCTTTCAGCAGTTTTAGCATTACTTCCATGCTGCCTGCAAATAACAATAAGCCCCATCATTTACCCTTTGACTACACTCATCAAGTAAGTCCAGTGGTTTGAATTAGTCCAAATATTTCCTTGAGGTTGATCTCCTTTCCCAAAGGACCCGTTTGCCTTGTTTTAACCAGGCAGTGCCACCATGTAGTTTGGTTTAAGGATTCACTTTCTTAAGTTAGGCAGGGATTCTCCAAACTTTGTTCATCTTTGCATTTCCTTTTGCCACCAGCTTCTCATCCTTCTCTGCCTTCACATGCTTATCTACATCAGTTTGTGTAGTGATATTTTTAGACCATCATCCTTCACTGGAGAATTTTGTTTGCATTGTACCCTGCAACAACATTTTCCTTGGAGAAGACTGAAGAGCATTTGAGGAACTCCAGCAGAAATGCAGCAGTTCAGAAATACACTCATCATGACAAACTGAGTAATTTCTTCTCTAGAACTCTGGAAAGATCACAACCACTACAACCTCAAGTATGAGTGCTTTTTAGGTCCCACGAGAGGAACCATAAGATTTTCTTGGTGAAAGATGGCTTTTCCCCATCTCCAACAGAAGGAGAAAAGTGTTCTCAGATGCTTCCAAATTCAGGAATTACACAGGTTACTCTCCACAGTTGCCTTATTAAATCTGCAAATTAATCCACATTGCTTTTCCTTTTGTCTCCAAGAAATTAGACTCAAGACTACAAACAGATGACAAGGTTATTCCACCTCTACTAAAAACCCAGAAGTCATTATCAAGCTCTTATCATGCACATGCATGACAGCACTCTGCATTTCATTCTTTTACATAAGTAATTTTTGACCTTGTGTTAAGTTAAATGGGCTTTAGTTAGCATGTCAGTTGTGAGTTCCTAGGGACATGACTTTTCTGCATGCTTGTGTATGTAATGCTCTCCACAGCACAGCTGTGAAACTTCACTGTAATAAAAACAATTATTAGATCCACTCTGACACGACAGTTTTCAATGGTTTTCTTGAAGTTACAGGTTTCTAGATTCGATTTGATGAGGAGAGATGTGATTACTGATGGAAGAACACACTACATTATAGCACTTTTGTGGGTATTCCCCACAAAATGTTCCAGTATTACAAATCCCCTGAACAGTTTGTTTTCTTTTTCATTATTTTTCCTATGGCACTCTTGCATTTTAGAGATTTATTACTCAGTAATGAGGCCTACCTAGTTGTCTTGACAACTGAAATTTAGAAAGTAAAGGAATAAAGTATGAAGTTCCAGGATGCTGATGCTGATACTGATCTGATTTTTGTATCTGCCTGAAAAAAAATACTGTTACATGTGGAAGGCTTGAGCACCTTTTAAAAACTGAAGCACCTTGAACACGAACAATCCATGCTTTTTCCTCTGGTTCTAATTGGACAAAAACAGTATTTGCAGTTGACCCATCAATCAAGACAGACGGACAAGCAACATTTCCTGCCAACAACTAACAACTTTTATCTTTTAAGACAGTCAAGTAACAAGTGACCTGCTTTTATAAGGAGCAGCAATTTGGAAAAGGAAAATAAGTTAGTTACTTCTTGCAAATGTCAATGCCCATGCTGTTAAAGATCATTCTGTTAAGCAACTAAAATGAGAATTTAGAGATTCTCCCTCTCACAGCTCTTTTTTCCCTTTGCAATATAGATGTTGTACACACACAAAACCAAAATGCTCCCCTTACCAGCCAAATAATCATTGATAAAATACAAATCTAACTATTGCAGACCATCTAGAAACAGAATCCCAACTAAAATCAGCAAAACCTTGAGCCAAAGGATGTGCAGCATTAGGACCTGCCTCTGAAAACCAGTTACTGTTACAGATATACCAAAGCTCTGCAATTCCTACCATCCCTGCCTACCACAGAAGGTTCCTGGAGCACACTGATCTATTATCCAAGGTTTCTCTCTGTGCAGATCTCCTGACAGCAGAATGCTCACTGGATTTTAGCCAGCAGGCAGCACTGACACAAAAACAAGTGGGTGTAAACTGGCTAGGAGTAAGCTATTCGGATTTCTAGCTATCAGCAGGGTGAGGACCTGGAACTGGCTTCCAGTAGCAAAGGAGGAAAAGAATCTAAATATAAGGCTTGACAAAGCTGCTGTGTAGTGCCTGTGATGGGACCGAGTGGGATGTGATGATCTAGGGGGTCTCCTCCAGCCTTATTTTAAGTACATAAACCACAGCATATGTTGTCCCACTTTGAAGCAAAAGTCTCTGCTTCGTTAGGTTGGCACACTTAAGGCTTCCTTCTCCATAGGAACCATTCATATTATTGTTTCTATAAATATAGAAATTATTAAAGAAGTTATCAAAGCTACTGATTTTGGACCACATTCCACAACTCCACCAGAGGTGACCATGCACACTTGATACAGAGCAGCACAAGTGTATTGTCTCATTGCTTGTAGAAGAATGGAGCACCACATACATGGAGCTACAAACCTCTTTTCAGCCTTGACCACAAAAGAGATCTGTGATCTGAAGGCTGAATGTGCAAGGTTCCTCTCTACATCCCTGCATCACTGTTTTAAGTGACAATATATTTTAAGCTCTTTCCACTTCGGAGGTAATAATTAAGAGACAGCAGTGTTCACATTCAATACTGCTCTGACCTGTGGGCTCTCTTCCTTTTGTTATTCTCCCGCCTTACAGTGCACTTTCAGTAGTGATCATCTGACTGATCCCACACACGTTGCACCTGAGAGCAGAGGCCTTCCCCTCCCTAAAAGTACTTTCAAGGTGCAAGAGACAAGAACCATCTGTGCCTTCAAGAACAGCATCTTGTCACCAACATACAGCATCCTCAGCCTTTGCTGCAGATCCTTAGAAGGACAGGATGGGAAGGAAGGGCAAAGAACAGAGCAGAAGAGTAACTGGAATGTTAGAAACACATTTGTAGGAACACAAGTTTTACAGCAGAGTAGTTTTGAACTCAGTTGGTAAGCAATTAGAGTGGGCCTAGCAAAAGCCATCATTTTGTTTCCCACTGAGCATTATTTGAGCTGTCACAGATGGGATAAAAAGTGAGGGAAAGGGCAAAATGGAATAGCAAAACTGCTATGGAATAGCCGTTAAATTGCCTCTAGCTGCAACTACTGTACACAAACTTTCCCGGCAATGCTGGGTTACTCCTGTTCCACTGATAGAAACATCAACCATCTCTCAAGCACAAAGCTTAACAGCAAAAAAGTGGCCTTTAGAACAACAGGGTTTCCATTTCCACTTGACACAGTATTTACTGAGCACTAACATTTATTTAATGCATTTTGGCATAGCTACATATTAACAAATATACATACTTTGGACCCACAAAATAAAAACATATTTTGCATGGGTATCTCTAAAACTGATGCCAATAGCGTTTGCCTAAAATCATACTGAAGACCTGACCTATGAAAATTGAGTAATATTCTCAAGGTCCTGTACTTAAACTGTACTTAACACTAAAAGTGAATTGAGTGATGAGTAAATGTTCACCAGCTACTGGCACCTTCAAAATCAGATAGCAAGATCTTGTTCAGACTATTTATTCCAATCAAATTAACTGTATAAATGGATTTAAACCACCTGTGTACTGAAACCATGGCAATTACACTAATGGGGCAAAACCCGGTTTTTGTGGCAACCTGGATTTTTCAGAAGGGATGAGAGAGCAGCAAATCCTTGATCCTGCCAGTTTATAAACCAGCCACAAAGCATTCTGCTGCTGCTCAGTTCACACTGGCATAATTTGTTCTGCATGTAGAAACGCAAGTTGAAACGCAAGTTATTTTGTAATCTAAACTTAATTAGGCTGATTCATGTACCCTGTACTACAGAAGCTATAGTATCTCTTACACATGCACAAAATCTTTTTGGAAGACTGAGTTATGTGAAGAATGTTATAATGTACAGCTTTGTTACTGCTGTCACTGCTGAGACCAAACTTTATTGCTCCCTAGCCGTAACACATCAGTTTTCCTGACATTTAAGTAATTTAGAGCACAGAAACAAATCTCTCTTCTCCCTCTCCTTTTCCTCCCCCTTACAGGGCCGTAATAAGCCCCTTTTATTGTTTCCAACAGATTTACAACAAATCTGAAATACCCAGCATCTGCTCAGCAATAACAAGATCAGCAATCATATGTAATTTGAAGCCAAGGCCTAAACCCCCACCCTTCTCCCCCCAAGCAGGTTTTACAAATTGTCCTTTTGTTTCCAAAGTAGAGGGATTTTACAATTATGACGACCACGGCAGCAGGAATGAGGATTTAACTAAGCGAAGAGATGGACAACCAAGAATATCATTTGCAATAAAAGAGCTTATGAGCCACTTCTAATGGCATTTACAGAATCTCAGCTTGGGAATTTTTGCACTCATACCAGCACACAGATCCTATGCTGCAGACAAACTTCCCTTACACAGGCTTGCATATACAGAAATATAAGTTCTTAAATACTTGATTGGCTAGTTTGAGGCTACACTTTATTAACCAGATATACATGGGTCTGCTTATCAATTTAAAGATTCTGGCAGAAGATGGCAAAGGCATTCCTCTAGCAAGTTGGAGTCTTCGCAGCGTAGTAGAAAATATCATGGCAGTAATCCAAAGCTGGTACTAACATTTCACCCTTCCCACACTGGCATTTTATTCATCTGAAAGCTGGCCAAGCTGTAATTGCTGGAGCTTTCAGCAGTCATGTCATCTAGCTACCCTCACACAATGGAGGGCAGCTAGTTCTTGTTACAGAGTCCGGGATCGCAGTTGTAGAAATAGGATCTCAAGTGTGTCACCTGCTAGTAAGGCTGGGAATACTTTTCAGATTGTGCTTTTTCTATATATGATGATTTATTGCCCAATCTACCCTCTTGGTCTGATAGGGAAGGTAATTTTAGGTGGCAGGAGGCTACTTCTCAGACATATTCAGGACATTACTATTACTTTGAAAACCACACTAACACTTAAAATATCAGCATATTTTGTGTGCTCATGTGAATTCTTATATCCCAAATCAATATTTCTACTGGCTTCTTTTTTCTCTTGTGTGTCTGCGTGTCTAGTCAAAAACTTTCACCTTCCCCCCGCAAAAAACCACCTCCACAATCCCAACCTTACTGTGGTCTCCCTACACTGCTTTGTAGTGCACAAAAAAAAGTCAGGTGCAAAGTAGCAAGTGCTCTGTTTTACAGAATCAAAAAGCAATTTTTCTCCTGGTATAACAAGGAGCCTGCCATCACAAAGAGAATGCTGCAACTAGACTGAGAGGAGAAAAAGAAAACCCTGTGTTTGTTGACATTACTCATTTCAACAAAAACCCTGATAAATTACAAAACTCCATGTTTGCTGCTCAACTGAGTTATAACACAAACACTTCAAAAGACTGTGACTTAGCATGAAGTACCATCTCTAATATCATCACCCATCCAGCAGAAGAGTAAGAACTCTCTTAATATTCTGAAAATACTAAGAAGTTGAAATTATTAATGCAGTGCTGTGAAGTTTGTTGTAGAGGTTAAGACAGTAACTCTGTCCCACAGGATTTACTGTATAGAACCATATTCAGCATATGAAAACCAATCTTTAACATAACCAGACACCACTGGTTTACAAAGTGTCTTAGATGGCATTGTCAGTTGTGCATCTGGCTTGCAAAGGGTAAGCATGGTCTGAGACTCGCAGTGTTGGTCTGTCCAGTGTTTCCTCAGCCCTGGGGCAGGTACTCTTACACAAGGTGGAGCAGCATTCAACTAGGTGTAAATAATCTCCAGGAGCTGGAAACCGTGTTACTGCATGAGTGTGCCTTATCAGCCCAGGTGTTGTACTAATAATGGGATTTACCTGGGAGGGGGGCACTAGGCAAAAGCATTTAGAGAATTACAGTCTATTCCTTTTTTGTACCATCATCCTATTCCCCTTTCATTCTCCCTCCCCACCCCTCCAAAACATGTAGTTGCCCAAATTCTAGAAGTAACAGAATGAGGAAAGGTGATGCTGCATTTATTATTATTGAAGTTCAAGAGCTGATGTTGCAGTTTCAGGACTTTCTTTTATGCAAAAGGTACATGCAATGAACAGGAGACCGCTAGAATTTGTCCAGCTTGACAGACATTAGAAAGAGCAGTTAATAAATCAAGCTACACTCTAGATACAAGGCCCAGATACTGTTCCGGTACAAAAAACTGACAGCTCTCTCCTGACAAGCTGCAAAAGGAAGGGAACAAGAGAACAGTGTTAGCTGACAATGTAGTGTGAGCAAAGACAACATTCCAGAAGACAGCAAAGCAAGCAGCTCCTGAATGAGCAGATACAGCTGACTGCTAACACGTCAGTACCAAAATGTCTTCACTAGAGAATGAGAGCACTTAGGAGCTGAACACCTTTATGAAACAAATAAAGAATCAGTAACAAATGCATGGGGGAGGGGAAGAAATTATGAAACCAAAACACTGATTAAGAAGCATATGAGTTTATGTAGAATCCTGCCACACAATACTTTGACAGCAATTCAAAGTGACTGCATGAAGAAAATGGATTTGATACAATTCTTTTTTAAAGCAATGCATGTCAATTGAAGCACATAACCCAAACAGTTTTATTGTAGGAACATTCATTGTGCACACTCAAAGAATGAACAAAAACATGGAAGGTGGAAGATGTACCATCAGAAGCCTGCGAGGACTAGTCGTATGTCCCTTTTTGTAACACCATATCCTGTCTAGCCAGGACACTCACAGGAGTTAAATATTTTCAAAAACCCACCAACATGGGAAAACAAGAGGTAGAGGTTTAGGAAAAAACTCTGCAGTAATCTAGGGGACAAAGGAGAAACAAGAAATAAAAGAAGCAGAGTATTATTACAAAAAGCTCCAAACCCTGGGGGAAACAGTAATACTAAACACATCCTAGTAACAACAGAAAGCAGATTATGACATGGCAGTACACAAACTAGCTTTCTAGAGCAGGACAAACTCCCTTGCATTATTAAAGGTGTAGCTGGAATACTGTAATAATAATGATGACCATCAATGAAAAAAAAAAAAACCAACAGGAAGAATGATCAGAGAATTCCAAGAGATTACAAAAAGTACATAATTTAGATGAGAAGATTTGCAAGCCATGGAAGCATATCAAGGAATTGGCTGTGTTTTCTTAGGTCATTAATAAGGTGAAGCCATTAACTCCAATAGATTTAGTTACCAGGAAGTCCACATGTCAGGTTAACTATTATTCAGGATATTTTCAGAAAACGAAATTTAAGAGCATTGAAGAGCAGACTTTTTAAAAGTATGCACTAAATTTGAGAAAGACACTTCTAGCAGAAGATACCTACATTTCAGTTTAGCCCTTGGGTGAGTACATGGAATTGTTACAAGTCAACAGTAAGTGGTTTATAAAATGTAATTTTATTTAATGTTACTTTGCTGTTACAGAGGGCATAACATTTTCACAAGGCTTTTTTGGGACTACAATCAATGATTAGCAACACACAATAGTGGTCCAAACTCTCTAAGTAACAATCACTGGACAAACTTGACACCTTCTCACATGTGCACAAACCTGCATGGAAAAGTACTAAATTTTAGACTTGGACATGTGAACTTCAATTGGTTTTCCCATTCCAGTGTATTAAGAAATGACATGCACTTTAGTCTGCCAAAAAGCACTGCCTGTACTCCGGCAGTAACATGCTGCTTCTAATACATCATACTAAAGTGAATACCAGAACTACAAAGGCAGGAGTGTAAGTGAACTTTCATTGGGAAGGGATATCGACTTAAACAGCAGCAACTGAAGATTAAGAGAAGCCCCTGTTTTCGAACACACATGCTTCTGTATTACATGATACAAGAAGCAACTCAATTTGTTTTTTTCCAAACTAGAAATGCTCAGCTTGATCTGGCCCAATACTTCCATATCCCTACTGAAAAGAATACACAGTAGCATGTGAAAGTCAATTACGGAAAGGAAACCCTGCAGAATAAGAAGGGAATGTGGAGAATTAAAAGCTATGTGGAACACTCTTTAGTTGCAATTAACTACATTTTCATATCTTACTGTAATACAAAACACAGTCAACTGGCAGGAACTGGTTCAGATTTGGTTTTAAATACCAGGTACACTTTAGTCCGCTACATAAGTGTTTGGAAGTTACTTATGTTTATATGAAATGAAGCTATTAATACTTTTCTACAGCAGTAACCGCACACCAGGAAGGCCAGGACAAACACAAATCAAGGAATGGAGTTTTCCCAAAGCTGCAGTGTGAAAAGACTATAAATTGATTTCCATACACATGGATGGGTTTTCTTTGCTATAGGAAATCCAAGTGGAGCTATAAGGAATGGAGACGTGTAAAAAGGTTTCTTGAGAAGGAAAGGGAGAATGATGCCCCATGTGCAGTTTAGTTTTCTGCACCTTCTGCAGCATCACATTCTTCTCCTGCACTGTCTGATGTCCATAACTAAAAGGAAAAGAAAAACAGTGTCAGCTTTCCAAAGCACAGCTTTAATTCCAAAAAGGGACGATTACTGACTGTCAGAAACAGTAATGTATTAGACTTAAAAGTACAGTCTACAAAGTACCAGTGCACTGGAGCTGTACAACCCTGCCTTACAGTGTGTGCTCAAAGAGGGGCAATTGGAAATATTTCCTGTGCCCAGGGCACACCTAGCTACGCGCCCCAGGTACTGGAGGCAGAGCAGTGTTCTGAACAGGTCCAGACTTTGTGCTTAATAGTGAGCTAGGTCATCGATCCCACACCACTCAACAAGTCTGAACACTCACTTCATGAGTAATATCAATTTCAAAAGCAGCGGTCTGAATCCTGAAAGTGAAGATTACCGTTTTGATTACTAAAGCTAAGCATTTTATAGTGCTAATAAAAGACATTCCTACCAAAGGAGTATTGCAAAATAACACACGTTGCTGGAATTTTAAATGAAGTGGATATCCTGAGGATATTCCCTAAAAAGTTGCCTTAGTTACATATTTTAATAGAATTTAGTGGTTCCAATAAGCACTTTTCTTAAGCAGGTAGTCATTATAAAGCATACTGAAACATCAACTGCTTTTATTCTTAACACATTGAAATTCTGTATCTTTTCTTTTAAATGAAAATTGGGAAAACAAATAAAGCAAGTTGCACTGGAGGTACAACAGGAAAGTCTGAGCAAGAATCCCTAACAGACCACAGAACACTGTATTTTGACTTCTCGTCCATTACCTTGTACGTGCTGAATACACCTTCTCCCCTTCACTGAAAAGGCCAACAAAGAATGAAGAACGTGTGCTTTCCAAGTTGTTATTCTAGATTACACAGCATGAAGATGGTGACATCATCTTACACTACATTCAAACTGAGTTATGAAAAGGGACAGTAAGGTAAACAGCCCAACTCAGTGTTATGTTTTGCTCTATAGTGGAATAAGGACTGTGTTTCATCACAAATTCAGTCTAAATAAGCAAATACATAGTTACAGAACCAGAGAGCACATAAAAAGGCAACTTACTGTTAGGTTGTCTCTAAGCAACTGCATGATGAGAGTACTGTCTTTGTATGAGTCTTCGTTCAGTGTATCAAGTTCTGCAATAGCCTCATCAAACGCCTAGAATGATTAAACCATCTTTAGTCTATTAACTGATCATTAAGCAAACAGAAGCTAAACCTATCAGTAAAAAAAGGAACACTAGGAGTTAATGATCTGCATTGCTGTGTTTGAAACAGAAGCATAATAAAGGCATAATAAAAGCTTGCTGTGTTGCTGAAAATTTAAGTCATATTGTAAATACCTGCTTTTATCCCTTTAATCCCACTAACAATGTGAGCTTGGAAATCAGACACATTAAATAGGATCATTTCCTGCATAAACTCTAGGAAATAATAATTTATATTATTTTAAGTATAAACTCTCTTCTACTGTCCCTGCAGGCATACAGAAGAAAAAAAGTCACTTACTGTCTTTGCCAGTGTGCAGGCAAGCTCAGGATTGTTGAGAATCTCATAATAAAATACAGAGAAGTTAAGAGCTAGACCCAAGCGAATCGGATGTGTTGGCTGCATCTCCTTCTTGCTGATATCAAATGCCTCCTGATAAGCTCCCTGTGAGTTTTCTATTGTTTCTGTTAAAAGAATGAGAAACATTAAGGGCTTCACTTATTTGTTTGTTTTTGTGGGGGGAACTGGTTGGGGGTTTTTAAAGATATTTGAAGTACTCCATTAGTAAGAGACTGAACAGTCCTTCATAAGCCTGCTCTTAGTGAAACACTGCACTTACTTACTTTAATCAAGGCAATGATTGTAAATCCATTTTAAGCACAGCTGCCACACTGACAGAACACAGGGAGCAAATTAAGCTACTACAGAGCAAAGGTATTCAAGAGACAGGTAAACACACAGAAGTTAGTCAATACAGACATCCAAGATGATTTTATCACCTCAATGGCTTTTGATACTTCAGGTATCAAAATAAAACTCAACCCAAAAGTGCATCACTTCTTCTTCGTTCACATCTGCTTCGTTCTTTGCATAGGACGGATGTGCTTGTGTAAGTTGGTTGTGCACATTAGAAGTGGCTACTCTCTGCAGGGCCTTACTTCTTCTTGTAGAAGTTTGAAAGGCATGTACTGCATGTTCCTGAAAATCTGAAGGTCTGCCTCCAAAAACTGGGTGTAGACAGGTCAAGATAAAAAAATAACAAGGTTGTGCCCAAAATAATTGGGAGAAACACCACAGAAAAAAAAAGGTTACTAGGCTACAGTGAGTACTTTAAGCGTGCTACTCTTTGAGTTCTCTTCCAACAGACAACCACAGGTCCTTAACCATGCCTGCAAAATGGAAGGATACTACAGGAAAAGGAAGGCCATTGTCAGAACTCAGAATACAGCTCTCTGAGGGACATAATACCATAACTGCTCTAGAAAGTCCTGTAGAAAATAGTTTGGTAAGTAAAATCTGTTAAATATTCAAAGGAGTCAAAACACAGACTTGGGTTTTCCAGATTCATGCTGCAATGAGTGCTAACGGACTATTAATTTGTTAAGAACAGGTGAAAAAAAGGCAAAAGAACTAACAAACAGAAAGTAAATTAGCTTATAAGTACATAAAATATATTTCAAGCTGAGAAAATAAACAGATGCTTAGAAGCAGAACATCAGAAAACCTTCAAGTGAAACTCCTAGAAGCTTGCAAGAAGTCAAGCACAGAATGTATGCACAGTAACACATATAAGGTCTAACTTTCCAGCAAAACACCAAGATCTGATAATAAGGTTATCAATCAGTGCCTCTTCCACAGTAAGTACCCCTGTCAGCATGCATATCACTTTAAACAGCCTTTTTAGCCAAGATAAGCTGGGATTTCTCTGCTCAGACAAGCCCATAGATTTGTAACTGCTGCTAGAGACAAAGCATGAATCGGATTATCTTTGTGAAAGCTAAAGACAAGTTGTCTCTGCTCCAGTTGCACTTGCTGCAGTCGTTCAAACCAGGCAAAGGGTTAAGAATTTCTGAATGCAACTTGTTAATGCAAAGATTTTTATTCCATTTTGTATATTTTCATCTCTCAACTTAACTGCTCCTACAATACAAGGAGGCTAACAAAGCCTTTATTGAAGTGACAATCAGCCCTGTCCTCCCACTTTGCAATTCAATTGGTTTAAACCAGCTAGCACTGCAGATGCCAACCATGCCCAGCCCAAAGGGACAGTCACTTCAGCCTCATTCTGCTCTAACAGACCATCTACTTTGTGTCACGGCATCACTCCAGGGCTAATTTTAGTTTAGTTATGTAGAAACATATCACTAGCTTATGCCATACCAAGAGTTTAAAATCACAACAGCATCTGAGCACCTTGCAAGACAGTTCTAATACATTCTCTGAACAGAGTTAAAATCCTTTCCAGAGAGCTTCCTGAGGTACTCAGAACCACCTATGCACATGTTCTAACTTCTGGGAATGTTTTGCATTCTCAGGATGCCCAGTATGAAGTGACAGTACCAGCTGTGAAGTTTTCCAGGCCTTTTCTGGTGGATCCAAAAGAGGAAACTAAAATTACAGGCACGGTGTTATCCCTGTGAACATCAACCATTTCAGAGTGCAGCTCACACTTCTTTGGGTAGTGTACTGACCTAATAATTTTGTTGCTTCTTTATAAACTAAGGTGACTACAATGAAGTCTGCCTCACACTGAAATGATTAAAACTAACAGATTAACAGGACTCTATCAAGGAGTTAAAAATATTGCAGAGCTCTGTTTACTCTTCCTCACCAACTTTATTTTAGTAAAGAAATACAAACAAAATTAAATATGTTAGCAGACCTTCACCTAAATTATTTTCCAGAAGCTTTGAACAAGCATTATGGAACAACTATCCAAAAATTTAGGGTAGAAGACAGGAACACCAGCTAAAATTCCCTGACACACTGTGCTCAAAGTCTATTCAGAATTTAACTCTGTCTGTACGAACACTGAAGATTTCCAACTGAAACACAGTTGTTCCCACTCAGCTAACTCAAGTGAATTCACAATACAGTACTGGCATATGGACTTCCTTTACTGTTCCCTCACCCATGGTCCAAAACTGACACTGATCAGCTTTTAAAGATCCAAAGACCATGAGGTACTTACGTTTTCTGTCATCACCACAGGCAACTTCAGCAAGGTATCGGAAGTAGTCTCCCTTCATCTTCAGGTAGAATACCTTGCTCTCTGGATTAGTTGCATTAGCTATTAAATATTTGTCCAGCAGCTCCTGAAAGAACAACAACAAAAAGATATTGACATATTGCATACACCCTCACAACCAAGTTCAATCTATTTTATTTCTCTCCAGAGAGTCTGGCTGGACCCGAATGTTTGGTACAAAAGAAAAATGAGTTTAAAGGGTATTTTATTTAAACAAACTGTGTAGAGGCACAAAGCTGGAGACTACATTAAGATGATCAATCATCCGATCAGACTGCATAAAAAGTAACAAGTAAAGGTTTATTAATGATAGTTTCAGGACCAAGTTTAGTTTCAAGATGTGCACTTCTATTTTCACAAATGTTGCTGCAAATGAGTAAGCTCTTACTGGAAAAATGAAACATTATGCAGAAAGTTTCAAAGCTATTTATAAATAAGAACTTATTCCCTCTTCACAGGAAAAAGTAAGAAAAACAACTCAACTATTTTTCATATAGACTGTGTTCATTATACTTGTGATAAGGAATCTCCAGCCCACCTACCAGAGACAGACAAGGCTTTGAACCTGTCTAGACAGAAGGAAGCCTCACTAAACCGTACCAGCTCTTTGCAAGGCTGTAAAGCAACGCTGGCTCCAGCATAGCAAGCAGGGAGGCATCCTTCCTGCCTGCCCTGCTGCTCCCAGGAATGGGCAGAACTATACAGTGCTCCCCAGCACACCCTGAGCTGCTGCTAACATCACTCCCCCTGCTCACAGCTCTCCTACCCAATAACCAGCAGGACAGGGACGGTTTACAAGCCTTCATCAAGAGGAGGTAAGTCTCTCTGCAAGGCCTCCTAGCCCTTCCAAAATAGGGGTGAAGATAAAGGACGGAAGAGGTACAGGATTTTCTCTCAGCGAAGGGTCTACTTCAGAGAACTGATAAGGAGGAAAGCAACTTCTGACTGACCTCCATGTCCCTCAGCCACAGTGATTTACCCAACACATTACCACAACCGACCTATGTTCTCTGAAGTTGACAAAAAGCTCCAAAATAGACTCAAGGAAACCCTGCAACATTCAGAGCAACTTTACACTAAAAATTTAAGTGATAAAGATCTGCATTCAGTTACTTGGAAAATAAACAGGTCATAAAAGCAGCAGAAAGTTTCCACAAAGCTTGCAAACTGTGGCTAGTTAAGTAAGATTTTTGTTACAGAACATATATCCAAATTCATGAAGTGCCTACAATGAAAACATTTAAGGAACTGTAAACTTCCAGGCCAAAACCCCTCAGCATTTTAATTAGCAACTGTAGCACTATAATTAAAATGAGCTAATTTTAGACACCAACCTACTCCGTATGCATACCACTGCACCATTATTGCTTCCTTTAATAATCAACAGTAGCAGAGCAATCCAGCTCAAAGTGTTTACTCATTCCAAGCTCACTGGAGGGACTGGCAGTTATTTTAAACCAACACTTGTATTAGGGTACTTCCAACCAGGTGAAAAAAGGACTTTTGACTCCACACGGACAGGGTGCTTACCATGGATGTAATACTGCATAGCTCCATAGACAAGCTCCCTTCAGAGATCCCCCTTACCAAGGCATAAAGAAACAGTAGAGTTACAAGTGCTCTTATTACCACCCTGGAGAAAGCAGCAGGAGAGCAAGATGATACAGAGCCAAACATACCTATCCACTTACCAAATCAGAAACAGACATTTTTAGGACTTTCTGTAAATCTACAAAACCACTGCCAAAGACTAGACACTGGCTAGTATGGCCCAGGGCTAAGTGGGGAATTTGCGTGACCGTTTAACACAGTGATGTAGGCAAGGGCTTGAGCAAGTGTATGAAATGGTCCTTGTGTTATGGAAAACACAGTGAAATCGTAGATATGTTTCAAAACAAGAGTCAAGACATAGTAGGCAGATGGGTAATACAACCCCATATTAATACTGTTATTTTGCATGAGTCATTCCCATAGTAGAATGAGTTATTTCCACCCTACAGGTTTCTGCAATGAGAAAAACTTCACGGTTTGGATTAATGTTTTTCAGATGCTTTTCTCCTATGACAGGTGTCAACACTAGCCATAGAAGGACAACACTACCCAAACCAGTTTCAAAGTCTCAGAGATAACAATGTAGAAACCTCAATTTTAACAGAGAGACTTGATTTTACAAGAAACTACCCTGAATGATGAAAGTCAACATGTAGTACACCTACATTAGAAAAGGTTCTTTAAATCAGTTACGACCAAAGATTAACTGTCAGCTTCTAAAGGCCCTCTTAAGGCATAAGACTGCATTAAACAGCAGAGATGTGATTTATGCACGTGCTCACATTCAATGTGAAAAACTATGCCACAAGCTAAGGAGCACTCACCAGACAACCAAGAAAGATATGTTGTATGGGATTTTAAACCAAGTATTTGACAAAACTATATCTCTGTTTTTTCTTTTAAATGCCAAAATAGAACTTTTCAAGATGTTACAACTACATCAACAAGGGAACAAACAGGCATTTTTCTTCTACACCTTCCAAAACAAAAAGATTTATTGTAAACTTAGCACACAAACAGTATTACTGGTCTTATTACAAAATTCAGTCTTTGGAGGTAGCTTTAGCAGTAAAGTCCCATGTGTAACTGATGTGGTTATGACTTAAACATACTAGGACCCTGGAATCTAGTGTATACTAAATGCTTACAGGAGAGCTTTAGCATGTCCAATTTAAGCTGAGCCTCAAACCTACATTATTCCCTAGAGCATTAAGGCCTACTTTTTTTTTTTTTGTTTTGTCAGATGGAGTAGGCCACACACTTCCTCCAGAAGCACAAATGATTTTGCCAAGGCCTCAGCCCTACTGCAGGAACATGATGCTGCATCCTCTGTGTAAGTGCATCTTCAAAGTGCTCTTTGAAGATGCACTTACAAAGTGCTCTTTCAAAGTGCTCTTTGAAAACTCTGCAGGCTTGAAACCCAGTGGTTCTGTGCAGATTTCTGAGAAACTTAGGGAAACAAGTGGATGCTGGGAGTGAACTGTAGCTTTACAGACAGCAAAGAGTGGGTTGCAAACACTGCTTTGTTTCCTAGGCACTCCTCAGCTGGAGGAGCTGAGCTGCCCTGTCAGCAGCTCCCACTCCTCGTATCTCGGGCGCCTCCTAATCCTTACCACAGCACATGGTAAGGGAGAGATCTGTGCTTCTGTCAGCTCCGGTGAAACACATTCATCCTGGACTTTATGGTTCCATTTAGGACTATTAAAAAAATACCTCATTTATGAATTACATAGAACAGAATACAAACAGACTTTGAGTAAAACTATTCATTTATCCATCTGGATGTTATCTTTCAAATCAATAATGTATTTGGTATACTTAGTAAGCCGTTCATGTCAGAGTATCATCATAATG
>JANHGB010058455.1:0-15776 GCA_026283785.1 Coracopsis vasa | reverse complement strand
TCTCACGAGAGCAGAGTAGAGGGGCAGGATCACCTCCTTTGACCTGCTGGTCACGCTCCTTTTGATGCAGCCCAGGACACAGTTGGCTTTCTTGGCTGCAAGCACACACTGCTGGCTCATGTTCATTTTGTCATCGACCAACACCCCTAAGTCCTTCTCTGCAGGGCTGCTCTGAATCTCTTCTCCACCCAACCTGTAGCTGTGCCTGCGACCGCCCTGACCCAGGTATAGGACCTTGCACTTGGCTTGGTTGAACTGCATGCGGCTGGCATCAGCTCACCTCCAAGCGTGTCAAGGTCCCCCTGGATGGCATTCCTTCCCTCCAGTGTATCAACCGAACCACACAGCTTGGTGTCACTGGCAAACTTGCTGAGGGTGCACTCAATCACACCGTCCATGTGGTCGACAAAGATGTTGACAAGGACTGTACATCATTTAAAAAAAAAAAAGAAAGAAGGAAAAAAAAGAAAGAAAAATATACCCTGCAAAGTGTACTCATTTTCTCATCTTTTCTAGTATGTGGCAATACTTAATTGGTTTAGTTGATTTGTAAATTACTGGCAGGAACTGTTATTTTTCTTCAGAGTGTTTAAACTCTACCAACACCCCCAAGCCTGAACAACATGAAACACACAGAGTTTGATCCAGCTTCTCTCCCAGTCTGGGTGGGTCTTTTCTTAAAGATCACTGAAAATCATATATAGTCAATGTCAAACCTCAGGGTTTAACTTTATAGCTCAATGAATTAAACAATCCCTAATCTAAATTTCCCACATAGGGCAGATTCTACAGTCATTCTCCAGAAATGCAGTTCTCTCTGATCCAGATAAACATTTGTTTCCCCCATCTTTTATCCATGTCAGACACAGACATACCATCCTCTCAGTATAATTCTCAGAGAATTGCCCTGGATTTGTACAGTTGGATTTTTATATCTATGACTGAAATTGCTCATCAAAGGAATTTCCCATTCTTCTTGCAAAAGTCAGAGAAGCTACCTGTTCACTTTCTTACTGTGCTAACCAACTTAGCTGAGAAAAAAGATCACCTGCTAATCTCAAAATCCCCTCAATAATCAGCTAGCTCCCCCTCCCCACCCTGATGATTACTGCAAAGTAGTTGAGTCAATCAAGTTTAGGATTTGTGAAGTACTCACTTTGCAAGAAGTTATTATAGGATTCTAAGGTACACCACACTTTGACTGTTATGTCCCAAAGTCATTCACTTGCAAATGCTTTAAGCAAAATAGTACAAACTGAAATTTGCAGAATACATAAGAATAGAAGTGTAAAAACAATTATTACATGCTGCTTAATGTTAGACTAGCCCTTTAAAATGTATAATTACAAGACCATTTCTCATTTCATCTATGTTTAAATTATATTCATCCCACGGACTGTATGTTCTAAGAAAAATTCCATTGAC
Source organism: Coracopsis vasa (assembly GCA_026283785.1). Lineage (NCBI taxonomy): Eukaryota > Metazoa > Chordata > Aves > Psittaciformes > Psittacidae > Coracopsis > Coracopsis vasa. Next base: position 14,351 of record JANHGB010058455.1, on the reverse strand, counting down.
TCATGGAACTAAGTTTCATGGGCTTCAAAGTATTTATTTCCTCTCCACCATGTCATTACTTTCATGTAACTGTCAACTGAACATGCTGAGATATGTAATTTTAGGCCCTTTTATAAAGAAATCTGTGAATAGGACATCTTCCCAACAGATTTCCATCTGACAGCTAATGGGAAGTAAAATTATAGCTACAATCTGATCCTCTGTCCTGCAGCAAAGTCTTACAATAAATCCCACTGAAGGGTCATCTCACTCAGTCCATCTTTAGGTAGAAAACAATGTCACCACAGCTATCAATATGTGTCCCTGGCTATTACTTTGACAGTTTTGACAGTCAAGTCCCCTAAGGCTTATCAGGATGCTGTTGATGTTGCAGTTAACAATGTATAAAAATGTATGTCTCCACTATTTAGTATCAAGAATTAGCAATAAAGTTATATAAATACTTCTTTTTTCAGTTGGCATACGTAATGTTTATACTCCTTTAATGAAACAATGTAAGTATGTATCACTGCTCATGTACTTCAGGCCCAATAAAAGAAAGTAAGTTTAATCTGCATAACTGTGAAGGGCTGGAGACTTAACTACAGTAAAATCACTACAGTTAAACAGAGGTGTTCCCAAAGCTTACAGTAAACATTTTGCTCTTTACAGTGATATAAACCTCTGGTTTGTATTTATGTATTTCCTTAGAGCCCAAAATTCTTGGCAAACTAACAGCTTGGAATATTTTGTCCAGATGAGAATACATTTCTCAGTTCAACAGATTTAAAAAAAGCCCTAAACAAACCAAACCGACCAAAACCCTCAACAAATCCTTTAAGATCCAAGTCAGCCTTAATTACTACCGGGATTTTATTGATTGATATCCTCAGATATTCAGATATTTCTACTAGGAACACAATATGCTTCTGCTGCTAGAACTATTAATGACTAATAATGCTTACTGCTTTTAGCTTGCTTCAGGTTAACCTAGGATGTTTTTGTGGTTTATTTTATCTTTCTGTTTAAATAGTGCTGTGAAATGGCAAAGTGATAATAAGGTCCTGACTCTACTTCCAGTAAAAGCATGAATTATTTTAATACAATGATTTATAAAATGATTATTTTAATAAAAATGCAGAAAATAGTTTTCACTAAACAATATTCTTATGTAACAAAAGAATTTGTTATACAAAAAAGCTCTACAAATCTTTTAGCAACTGTGTGAAAAAAAAAATCCTGAACAAAGTAACACCCACAAATTCAGCAATGTGTGACTGGTCTTGCTCCCATTTATCTGTGGACTTGTCAGAAATGAAAACAGACAAATCTCTATCTTTTTGACAGTAAAGTTCAATTCAGATAGAGACAGAAGCATCTGCAATGCTTATCCATGAGTCTTTTGAATACAGCCCATTTCAGCAAGTCAGCAGGGAAAACTCAGGAGCTCCTAACAAGACCTTTCCCATATGCCTGTCGTCATTTCTGCCAGAAATAAACTGGCAATGCTGCCTCTCAGAGTTTCTATCTACTTGCTCAGAAATACACCAAAGCTGTACATTCAAGCAATAAAGGAAACATTAAGATTAAAAGTACTTTAAATATTTTATAATCATGCCACTTTTTTTTCTTTTTTTTTAAATCATCTAACATTACTTAGGATTACTTAGACTGGATGGGACCTCTGCTCAAAGCAGGGACATGAGATCAGGTTATTCAGGGACTTGTTCAGTCACATTTAGTGTATCTCCAAGACAGAGATTCCACACCACAATGGGAAACATGTTTCAGTATTTGATTGCTCTCATATTTCTTTCTGATCAAAATTTCTCATGCTTCAGCTTGAGCTCTTTGCATTTTGTTTTATTGTCATGCACCACTAAGAATCCATCTCCGTCTCCTCTGTACTCTCTCAGTAAGTACCTGAAGACAGCAGTAAGACCTCCCTTTAACATTATCTTCTTATGGCTAAACAAACACAGCTCTCTTAACCTCTACTTCCTACATCATGTACTCCAGTTCCTGACCATCTTAGTAGCTCCTCCTTGGGTTTGCTCCAGTACATCAATGTCTTTCCTATCATGGGGTGCTCAAACGGCATACAATACTCCAGATGCACTCTCACACATGCTTAATAGAGGGAAAAAATTACTCTTCTCAACCTGCAGGCTACTTTCTTGCAAATGCACTGCAGAATGCTGCTACTTTTCTTTTCATGGCTTACTTTACCAGGACCCACGCATGGCCTTTTCTGCAAAGATGCTTTCTGTTCTGCTGGCACCAAGCCTGTACTGCTGCATGGTAAATTATTCCAACCTAGGTGTGAGACTTAGCATTTACCTTTGTTGAATTTCATGAAGTTTCTATCAGATCATTTATCCTGTCTGTCAAGGTTCCTCTGCAATCTTCCCGAGTCCACTGCATTTCCCAGGTCATTATTATAGACATGAAAACAGTGCTTCCTCTAGCTGCAATCCTTGGGAGACATCACCAGTCACTGGCCCCCAACTGAATTTTGCACCACTGATCACAATCCTCTGACCTTGGTAGTACACACCCCAGTCTCTGCTGGTAGGCTCAGGAGCCTGGGAGATCTAAAACACCAAGACAAAAAAAGGCACCTGAGGACCTTGGCCTTTTCCATGTCCTTTGTCATTATATCTTCTGCCCCACTAAGCAGTGTGCCCAGTTTCCCTCAGCTGCCTATTGCTGCCAATGTACTTACAAAAGCCCCTCTTGTTTCTTTTACAGACCTTGATCCAACCAAGCAAAGGCTTTCCTAACATTATCTCCACATGCTTGGACAGTGTCTCTGTAGGAAATAATCAGGAAGCCCATCAAAGCTTCCACCTTCTGTGTCCTTTCTGATTTTGCTCATCTTCAGTCGATACTCTTGTATTCATCAGCAAGAGTCTTCTGCAATACCCACAGGGCTTACCTGTGCCATAGCCTGCTCTAACCGATGAGGTTGTCCTTGAAGGTCAACCAATTGCCCTGTGCATTTCTGTTGTCCAGTGCAGACTCCTAAGGGATTCTGACAAGACAATTCCTGAATAAGTGGAAGTCTGTTCTCTTCAAGACCAAGTTTGTGATTCCCTTTGTGTTGGTTGTTGTTTTGTATTTTTTTTCCCCCCGAAATTCTAAACTTTAGTTTCATGGTCACTGCAATTTTAAGTCCACCGCTGACATTCACATCTTTAGCCAGTTCTTCTTTGTTTGTGAATAACAGGTCTGCAGACCACCTGCCCTTACTGGCTCATTGATCACCTGTGTCAATGATGACCAATGACCATTGACACATGACAGGCATCTCTTGGTTTGCCTGCACTTTGCCATGTTATGTTGCACTTCCAGTAAATACTTAGGTTTGTATGGTTCCATGATTTTACCAGTCATAAGACTTCCTTAAGCTGGTCAGAGACTTCATCTACTTCCTCTTATTGGTTATGCAGTTTATAGCCGATGTCTTCCACTATGTTACTCAGGTTGGTCTGTCCCATGATTTTTACTCATAGCTCTTCACTAGCTTGTGACCTGCACCAAGTCAAAGATCTGTTCACTCAAACTACTTCTTTGCCCAGATTTTTATGGTTACTTTTATATGAAGGGTTAACATAAAATGGCACAGTGCTCATTCTTTATGGAGAGATCTATTCCTGCACTAATTAACTTGCCTGCACCTCAAAGACTCTTCTAGATTACAATTGATTTTAATCCTACAGCTCTACAGGAACAGTAACTTCAGGTGTTGTGGGGTTTTTTTGCCTCAGCACTTCAATCCACAAATTAAGTATGCTATGTAATCACACATTATTGTTTTTGTTTGGGTTTTTTTCTCTTTCTGTGTAGATCATTGGAGGTCAGTATTGGGGAAAAAAAAAAAAAAAAAGAGAATTTTGATTTCTTTAAATTTCTATTCTGAGCTTGGAAGGTACAGTGAGAAAATGTTTCAAATCCTTCTTACATGTTGAAGGAAGCAGAATCCTGCTGATTTTCTGTTAAAATTAAAGCTGGAATTCTGAAATAAATTGCTTGGTTCCAGAAACTGCAGCTTAAGAAAACACATGTAAAAGGATAAGAAGGCATTGATGGAATGCCGTTCTCTCACACCCTTCCAGGAAAAGCTGACTAGCCTACAGGCCAAATGATTCTTGCAAAAAAGTTCTTCTAAAATAATAGCAAGAGGAACTGAGTGACAGTATGGAAGGAGGCTGTCAAAGAGATAAAAAGCTTATATGAAGTGTATAAACACATCGGTTCCTCCTCTTTCTTCCTGCAATTGCCCCACACTTAATTTTCTGTTCATTCATCTGTGCAGGCTGGAACATACACTCTCTGCCTTTGCTATTTGTTTGTATTCTGCCTTGGACTACCAAGGAAACCTCTATAGAGATCTGCAACTTATTGCCATACAAACTATTGGTCTGTGGACTGAACTTTACAACTGGAGTGAAGAAAGTGAGTGTGGCCACAGTTTTAGCTGCACCCGAAGTACATGTTTAGAAGAAACAAGTCTACTCTGAATTCTAAATACATAATAGGTGAACTGCATAGAGATCCTCTCTGGGAACCTCCAGGAATCTTCAGGAGCACAGACAATGGATGAGAAGGATGAAGATCACAGCTGAGGAAGCTGGATCATTTCAGCAGAAACTGTGGACTAGGAAGAGAAGGGTCACCACAAGTTAGATCAAATAAATCTGGCACTATAGCCAAGAATTAAATAAAAATTATTACATGTCCCTCAGTGCCCTTTTTTCCTATAGCTGCTAAAGACACAGCCATAAGCACTCCATCACTTTGCTAAAAGTCCATAGATTATCCTGTCCATTTATAAAGCACATAATTTGCGTAACTTACATATGCAGTAAAAAGAAGTGTGCAACAGTAAACTTATAGCAGGATACAAAATTGTCTCACATATACATTCCTTGAGGAAATATATTTATTTTTCAAATAATAAAAAAGCTTCCTAATGACAGATGGAAAGTTTAACAACAATGCAGAGAGGTCAAATTACATAGGCTTAAAACTCTGTTTGATTCTTTGGATTCACATTCAGTTACAGAAATAAAAACTAGTATTTTATTTACCTATATAAGAATACAAGTTCTTGTTCACTAAGCTAGTATGCACTTCTTTGTGGTTTATTTGAAAAAGGTTTATAAAATATTAATGGAAGTATCAAAAAGAAAATGTAGAAATACTCATTCTATTTTTAGGTCCCTTAAATACTCACTGAAACACACAACAGTAAACAAAGAGGAGTAATGCTAATCATGTTTTCCCTAGTAAGGTAAGCTCCACGGTGGAAAGCTTTGGCCATGATCACCACTTGTAGCAGCAAAGAAAATTTTCTCTTGCTCTTGGGGCTCATCGCTAAGTAACATTTAGGAACAGCAGTGTTCAAGACTTAAGAACAAATAAAGCTGATAATGTGCTACTGTCATAACTCCAAAAATAAGGTACAAGTCTGTAAAATAAAATAAAAAAAAAAAATCTTTCAAGAGGTGAATAATCCCATTTTTTTGCTTTAACTTCCTTTTTTTTTTTTTCCCAGATTGTCTCCTGTACCAGAAATAAATATGTCATCAAGGTATCTCTTTGCCATCTAAGTCCACATAACAGTAGAGCAAATAATCATGATGCAAGACAACACCTGAGAATACAACAGCACAAAAGATTTTCTGTTAATCTATTAAACCTAGCTCACAAAACTGAGCTCAAGACGAAAATATCCTCCATCAGATATCCCATCCCCTCTTTAAAGTTTTTCTTACATATATTCAGAATATATGCCTTTAATTTGTCTGACAGCTGCTGTGAAATACGGTTAGTAGAAATATCTTCAAAATATAGAAATATCTTCAAAAGTGATGCTAGTGATGGAAAAGGTGGAAAGGGGATGTTGGCTCATTTGAGTAAAGAAAGGTATCTTGTGCGTGTAATAATATTTTACCAGAGTTACAGTGCATGAACAACACTATTTGTTTGACTTAATGCCCATTACTTGAATGGACTGAAAAGTTCTTCAGATTTGGCTGTAAAGAACAGAGAACATTAGGTCAAACTAAAAATGGAATCTCTCTACAAACAACAGCACCTGTCTCCCTGCTGTATAAATACACAGTTGTGGAAGAGACAGAACTGGGAAAAGGTTTCAAGAGAAGGGAAGAACATACACTTTTAATAAGCTGCTTATTTGTATCTAAATATGCATGAGCATCTACCTATCTATCTACCTATTCTTCTATCCACCCATCCATCTATTTAGTATACGTGATATATTCTACATCAATTTTAATCAGGTTTTGGCTTCAGACTGTATTTATATTCCCTCACATAGCATGCTTTTCTACTTTTCTACGCTATAGAATATTATAATGAGTGGTTCTCTCTGACTTCCATTCAGATAGAACAGATCATGCAGGGGCATTGTGTCTGGGTTGGATGGCTTGCTTACAGTGTAAGAAATCCTGTTAGATTTAATGTCAAAATGAAATTACATTATGAAATACACTTATTCCAGGTAATTCTGATAAATCCTAAGTGGTTCAGCTGGGACTGCAGCAGAGTGTTTGATCTGCAGTGACTGACATTTGGGTCAGAAGACACCCTGCTGCAGTTTCCACATCAGAAGATTCAGGACAGGGAAAGTTCTCACTGCCTCTTCCAGGTCTTAAGATCAGGATCCTGGATCTGAAGTGGTACCCTCCACTGAGCTACACCTTGTGCCATTAAAAATCTGTCCTTCGTTTTTCATTTCAGGAAGCTGAATGATCAACACAAAGCCTTAATCAGCTTCAGCAGTGACCTTTCCCATAAGGGTATATGAGTTGTTAATACAAAGGCTGCATGATGCAGCAAAGACTGAGGCACAGGAAATCGAGTTCATCTTTTCCGATGTTCTCTCTTTCCTCTCAATTGACATGGAATAATTCCAGCTGTTTTCACATTGGTAATGTAAAGGCTTTTTAAATATTCTCTATTATTACTACAACTTCACTCTTTTGCCATTTTTTTCTTTTCCCATAACTTAACAGCTTAAGAGAATTAAAACCTTCCACAAAATGATCAATACTAACCACATCCTATAAAAACATCTCCCATGACTTTTGTGTGCTGAAGGGTTTTTGGTTTTTTGTTTGCTTCTTTAAACACCTGATCTAACATAAAATGAGAAAATCACACAAGAAGCAGATTTCTTTTAAGTAATCCTCTGGCTTTCACTGTATACAAATACGCATGATAGAGTTTATCTCCAGTCATGCAAACAGAAGCACAGAAAGAAGGGAAAAAATGGTAATAAATAATGGTCTGTGAGATTCAGGCTCCTATGCAACTTCACTTGGAGTACTGTGTACAGTTCTGATGTCCTCAACAGAAAGAGGACATGGAACTGTTGGAATAAGTCCAGAGGAGGGCCATGAGAATGATCAGGGGACTGGAGCACCTCCCGTATGAAGACAGGCTGAGAAAGTTGGGGCTGTTCAGCCTGGAGAAGAGAATGCTGCGTGGAGACCTCATAGCAGCCTTCCAGTATCTGAAGGGGGCCTATAAGGATGCTGGGGAGGGACTCTTCATTAGAGACTGTAGTGATAGGACAAGGGGCAACGGGTTCAAACTTAAACAGGGGAAGTTTAGATGGGATATAAGGAGGAAATTCTTTACTGTTAGGGTGGTGAGGCACTGGAATGGGCTGCCCAGGGAAGTTGTGAATGCTCCATCCCTGGCGGTGCTCAAGGCCAGGCTGCACGGAGCCTTGGGTGGCATGGTTTAGTGGGAGGTGTCCCTGCCCGTGGCAGGGGGGTTGGAACTTTATGATCTTAAGGTCCTTTCCAACCCTAACTATTCTATGATTCTGTAAAAGAACTTAATTTTTTAAGGCAACAAACCCACTAGGTTTGGAGAAAAATCAGAACTGGAGCTTCATGCCAAAAGCCTTACAAAGAGTCACTGGAAACTACTTATAATAATATATAGAAATACTTATAATAAAAAATAAACCATGAGCCTTTGAGGAAATAACAGAAAAACAAGTACTGAAACAGAAGCAAGTGCTGCAACATGGCTTAAATAACCTTTTCACAGGATAAGATGCTAAAATTTTAAAAAGTAAAATATGGAAGAAGAGGTAAAGAACCATGCTGAGAAAATGTGCAGAAAAATTCATTTTCACACAAGCACAACAGGAATTGAGTGCAGGAAACAGACATTGCCTTCCTGGGTGACTAACAGAAACAAAAATTTCTATTCAGCATCTTTTGTATAGTGGATGCAAATATTAATCCCTTATTCTGCATTACATACGGATATGTTTAATGTTACTGAAGATGAGTTTGATCAGAGGACAATCGAGGACATTAGAGTACAACATCTCATATATGACAGATCTTTCCCATAGCACACTAGGAATATAAACTGAAACCCAGACTCCATTTGCAATCTGAAGCACAACTCCAGTCCACAATGCCAAAATAGCATTTGCAGTTAGCCTAGAAGAGGAGAAAAGATGCTGACAGGGAGTTAAATCTTGCTGTCTAAATTATGAGCAGTCTCAGGATTGATTCACACTTTTTTTCCAAATTCAGCTCTTCAAAATGCTGGCTAGAATTCATCAATGTATTGGTTTCTTAGCTACTTGTACAAATATCCAAGCTCTTTAGAGATAATTTATGTTCAGAATCCACACATCCACCCATTAGCATAAGAACTACCAAAACAGATTGGTTATGTTTCAGTTCATGTTTTTGAGGAACTGGGGGAAATCTCAGGAGAAGCATCAAGAAGTCAAAGAAACCAAAGAGCTCTTTCACTTAAATTCATATTTGGTTTATGATGTAAGCAGAATTTCTTTTAAACAAAAATAAAACCCACTTTTAAAAAAAGAAACGGATCAGTAACTGTCTTGAGGCAGAGAGTAAATTAGACTGAAGACAACTGGCACCACAAAGCCTCTAAATTTTACTTTATTGGAATATGTGTTGTCTGAAAAGATTATTTCAGTAAGTTTTATTATAGCATGTTTTATACTTTAAAAGACTGCTTAGATTCTCAATTTTCTGATCTTGGAAACCATTCTTACTGCTAACAATATATTTAAAGAATTCCATATATTTTATTTTTTTTAGAAACAATTTAACAACTACTCAAAATAAAACCATAGTATTTCAATATATACAGCTTTAAAGGGGGAACTACATGTCAGAAAGACAATGAGCAAGCAGGTACTCAGAGCCTGTGCAGCTCAATCTAGTCATTTAGGGAGATTCAAGGTTCTTTAGCATGACAAATGAAAATATGTATCAACTAAAGCAGATGCAGATTTAGAAACACGTATCTCATTTAAAACATACTCATATATTAATTTTTGCTAATATCTTTTCTCTTGTCTTTCCCCCCCCCCCAATATATTAGTTAGTAGGACTATCTCCCCAAGATTAAAAATGTTTTTCCATGGAACTCCAAAAGGATATTGTGAAGTGTCAGTCTTACCTCCTGAAACTTGCTCTGAAGCCACTGGCCAACAACTGCCAAACTATCTCGAGGACAGATGGCCCAAATCATAGTGAGAAAGATGAGTGATAGAAAATCCAAAAAGTGAACCAGGCTGGCTTTCTCTGCCTGCAAACAGAAATTGTCCCGTTTTCATTCCTGTCTGACATGTCTGTAGAACATATCAAGATTTGGAATCACTTTAAAAAAGGGGGTGGGGAGGTTTATGCAGGAACAGGGCAAGCATAAGGTCCCCTGCTCACACGAAAAAACCCCTAACGATTGGGTACAAGGTACTTCCAGTCAAGAATCCCCACCACCTGCATAAACACAGCTGGAACAAACACAGTTTGAGAGATTCAAAGCTTGAGATAAGATGCTGGCGACTTGCAGACAGAGTTCTTTAGTACAAAGGCCATAAAACACCTCAGCTGGAATGAAAAATCTATAGGAAGACCTAGAAGACTGTTTTTTACATTAATTTAAGGCATCATTTAGATAGGAACACTAATGAGATAAGGGGACAAGAGGCATTATATATTCATTGTCTATTTTCTGCTACATTACTTTTATCTCAGAAACTGAGATCCCAAAGAAAAAAATTAAAATTCTTTTGGATTCAGAGTTTTATTTGAAATCCAGCAAATTGAGTTGAGCACTCACAAGCTGGATCAGGCAATACTTTTCTCTCTGCCTGTTGGGTAACACAGGTTCCACACAAACAAAGTTGAGTTCTTTTTATTATTAGAACTATTTTTTCTAATTTTTAGAAGTTTAGCAAGTTACTTGGCCAGAAGCTATGATGTGAACTGCTGGGCATCCAGAATCATACAGGATGAAGTAACTGAATTTTCCTGTATTTCCACTGCCTTTAAAATTTACTTTTTCATTTTAATTTACCCATTTCCAGATTAGTTTTGTAATTTTAGCAGGATCTTTATGTTTAAAGATTATGTCGCCTCAAACTGACAGGTAGGTAATGTATTACATGCACACATAGGAAGAAATTACATACACAGGAAGAAATCAGTCTGGAGGTAAAGAAGCACCTTCCAGCAAATCCCCTCAATCTAGAACAGTATGATCCATATTTCTAGACCATCCTCTTTCTTTCATAGTTGTACCTACACAGCCCAACAAAATTATCACATTCATTGTAATTCAAATGGCAAAGAACAACCAAATTCAACACATCCAGGTCAGGATACGGAAAAATTAAGTCTGTGAAAGCCGTTATCTGTAAATGTAGACTCAAGCTCCAGGCATTCTAGAACTTGGCATTCTAAGACTGGGTACTACTATAATAAAAATATCGTGCATGTTAGAATAATTTATTAAAGTATATCCTCTTCTGTAGATATTAACAAGTGTGGGAGTAACAAACCAAGCTGCTGAGTGCCTCTAGATCCTTACGTCTGTGCTACAGGAGGAGAGGCATCTGCAGATCAAGTCCTAAAGGATTGTTAATAGCAAGCCATAATCCATCTGTACAGCTATGAAAGAGACACTGGCAGACTTTGTGCTAACACTAACTGCTACAGCACTTCCAACACTTATTAAGTATTACATGAGTAACAAGCATATACTGTAGCAGCATACTTTCATGTCAAACTCCATTTTTCATCAGTTTGAAAGAGTCACACTGAAACTTTGGTTGGTAGTGATAGAAAAAATCTGAATTAAAGTAATTAGAATGATGAATATAAGAATTTTAGACAGCTTTCTTTAAATACTTACTGCATGTTCCAGCACAGCATGAGCTATTTCATGTCCCAGTATGAAGGACAGCTGATGAATATCAGAAACTGCATTTAGCAATCCAGTGAAAACAAACACTTGACCATTCTGTAAAGCAAAAGAGTAAAAAGTAAGTATAAGACACATAAATAAAAGCTCTTTCAATATATCTAATAATTTTTGTATTGGGTTCAACTTACTGGAAGCACAAAAGCATTAACACCACATTCCTCTACCACATGGATAACCCACTCGAGTGCAGAGACCTGTGGGATGTCCTTATTGCTTTCGGATAAATGACCAACAACTCTCTTCACAAGCTGGTAGCGTGGATCTGTTTCAGGTAACATTTTACTTTTGAATTCCTCCATCCACTTAAAAACAAAGAAAAATTCTTGACTGCCATGCAGGACAGACACACAGTAAATGACAATGGTAAACTAATTCAGTGACTACACACAACTTAGTTAAAGCTAAATTTTCACACATTTTTCTTTCATGCAGCCAAAGCCAACATAAGAGTTGAGGCTTTCAGAACCACAAGTTAAGGATTAATAAACTTCAAAGGAAGTAAACTGATGACCATAGATCAAAAATAAGATTGTATAAACTTGTACCTACTGTCTTTTGTATCTTTTCCTAATCCACAGTTAAGCTTGGTATCACAATCTGGCAAAACTTTCTATACCTTTCTGAATTTCCATCTGAATTCATGATTTTTCTGTATCTGTAGATTTCTGTTGTAATTTGTAAGGTGGTCAGATTTATACAAAAGATGTAATTTGAATATATCCTTGTACTTGTTCAGTTCTTATCTCATGTTCCCTGTCAGACAGGAATACAGTAACATTTGTATATGGATTATCACGTTTCAATGGCATTAGAACAGAACGTCACAGAACTCAAAGTTACAGAAATTAATGCAGTGGACAGCTTAAAGGAAAGCAATTATAGAAAAATGAGCTGATTCAATGAAAAACTGAATGTAGGTAGAGAGTTATTACCTTACAAAGTGACAGCGTAGAAGAGGACCTTAAACAAGTGTCAAAGAACGCTCAACTCAGCATGGAACATGAGACAGATCTCAGCATATACCCATTAGCTGTACTTTTACTGCTTCTACTAGGCTTCTGTACTTCTTGTTAGATTACAGTAGCACAGTTAGAAGTGTTTGCGACACACATGTAATGTGCTCTTTAACTTGTCCCTGAGCAGTTTGCTGATGGAAAGGCAATGCTTAAAAAGGATGGAACAATAGGAAGGAGTAGCTGATATGGGTGCTTTGCAGGGTTCTGAGTATGAAGTTCAAAATATGTCAACTACATGACAAGGTCTGTTTGCCCACCTCATTAATTGGACTATTTCAGCACTGTAGAAAAACATTAACAGTTTTAGAGTATTTTGAATGTTTCTTTAAAGTCTTACCATCTTATATTCCATCTGGGACAGTTCCCTAAAATGTTCTTTTCCAAACACCAACAGTCGAGGGCGCCCAGTGATGGGTGTCTCCTCCAAGTGAGTAAAATAAAACATAACGAATAAAACTCCAAAGCTACTGACACCCAGGAGTATCTTCCATTTATTTTGTCTTGCATGTTCTTTAAAAAGTTCCCGTTTATTAGGAGGAAGTGCCTTCCACCAATTTCTTATGCTCCTGTAAGATATAAATACTGTTAACTTAGGATACATTTAAGAAGAATTTCTTAGTGTCTGCCCTTGCTGTATTCCCTATTACAGTCTCACCTCACATCAGAGTTTAGGGAATATTATACTGTAATTGGCTTCAACTCCACTCCGTTTCTTACCTCCCACAGCAGAAGAAAGAAACCCCCTTAGTGTCTTGGTTCATCTCCCTCTACCACACAAAAATGAGAATGGAAAGAGTAAAAGATACATCTAACACCTCTGATAATAGAAACAACTTCTTCTTGAGCAAATTGTCAGCCTAGGCCCCAGTTCTATAAAATTTTGCAGATATTGAAATGAGAACACTACAAATACACCTACCATTCTCCACAAACTCATGCATGCATCTTTGTATAATGAGGTCTTATACTGAGAGGAAGTGACACAGTATTTTACCTGCCAAGAAGAATAGCAAATAATTTCTGAGCTGGCTTCACAATAATCCAGAAAAGAGGAGCTGGTGCAGCCTGAAATGATGGTGATGTGCGAAGAGATCTGATGATCTGAATGTTCCAAGCTGGAAAATGATGTGGGAGTTGCCCTGTGGAACTGATCTGGAGGGATGTGATTGTCTTTGCCAGCGGACGAGAGGCCTGGAAGCAAAACCTTCCCAAATTGTGGTGTGCATTCTTGTGTACTGCTATATTTGGGACATTCAAAAGACATCTCAGTCCTTTACTGAAGTTTCTGTTACAGTCAGGGCTTCCAGTCAAAAACCAGTTTCTAGTATTTCCACTCAAATCCAGCCTTTGGCCTCTATGTTGTGTACAACTGACTTGAGTTCGGCAATACCCTGCATAAGGCTTATAGAAGTTATTGCACTTTGCCTCCTTTGTCAAAGAAGCCAAACGAAATGAAATACAGTTCCTGCCCATCAACTTTAAACCACAGACGATATTCATAACTTCTTTGGTTGGTTACCCTGAAACAAAGGAAAAAATAGTAGAGAGGTATTACGGAACCCCCTCAAACATGGAACTGAAACACTACTTCATTTCACCTGAATAGATACCATGTATTTGTTTGCAGTTACATGCACCAAAAAAGGTCAGTTACAACTGCATCCTGTTGCAGTTTTAAGGTATCAATCTGCTTCTGACTCTGAAAAAGCCAATCTTGTATCACTGAGAATAAAACAAAGCGTGATTTTTTGCTTTCACTTTTATTATCACCACACCAGAATAACTACAGGTGTCCCTGTGGAAGGCACGTGCATAATAACCTCTCCCTGCTGGGCTCCTTGCTGTTCATCCATACTGAGGAAAACCAGGACCTACAGAGCGTTTTGTTGATACTTTGCTCCCGAACACAGGGTGCGTTTCCAGGCACCCGGCCTAGAAACAGAACGGCTCAACACTGCTAAACCAAGCGTGTCTGGTAAGAGGCTAACTTTTCAAACTTTGGATTGCAACAACACTTACTTCTATATATAGTCTTATAAAGAGTAAGATCTA
>JANHGB010058447.1:0-35889 GCA_026283785.1 Coracopsis vasa | reverse complement strand
TCTTCCGATCTATGTGAGGGTTGACCTTAAAAACTTCAAAGAATTTCCTTCCCCCCCCCCCCCATCTATCTTTCCCTTTGTTTTCATCATGGGTCTGAATAGATTCACTTGTTGACCAGTTGCTCTGGCACTAGAATAGATACTTAGAAGAGGCAATTCGCATCTACCCATCACTGTGTAGAGCAGGATTTTGTAGACCTCTCATATCCTTCAGTGTTGTCTTTCCCATGCTGCAGAGATTCAGCCTGCTTCCAGTCATTCCTTGATGATTCAGGAAACACATCTGACTGTGTGTTTCAATTGCAAAATTGAAATCCCTAATTTGAAGAAGAGAAATGCAGTTTGGCACATCATCATGGAAGGCCCCAGGTATCATTGCTGTGAGCTGCATCTCTGTCATGGAATGCAGAACTTGCCAGCTCTGTGGCAGGCAGTCTGAAGGGCTGACACTTAGACTTCTCTTTTATTTCCCAGACTTACTACAACAGGCATGGGAGGTTCATTTTACAATTCTTTTAATTCCTCTTGCTGAAAATCACCATAATTTTGCCAGGACTAAAGGTGTAATTGTTACAGGTCCTGTTTGCAACTTTATGTTTTTTTAAAAAATTAATATATTTCCTTTTTTTTAATGAAAATACTGCTTACTAATGGATATTTCACTTCCTGTTCTATGACAGAACTATTAATTTCTCCTTAGAAACTTGGAGTTTCTGTCTTGAAGATACTCCACTTTTCAACAGTCCTTTCCCACCATTGGTCAAGTCAGTTAATCCTTCCATGACCTGTAAGGTAATATGTGATGTTTGGAGTTTAACCAAATCCCCTCATCTTTTAACATTCAGAGGAACTCATAGCTTCTGCCCTCTCGAGAGGTCAGTCACAAACTTCCATTGGACTAGGATTTTTCAGTAGAGGCAGGATTTCCTCTGTCTGTGCAAGAACAAATTGATTCACAACCCTGAGCTACTGCACCAGAGGGGAAAATTAACTGCTTCTGCAAGCCATCAAATTGTTATTAAAGAAAAAAAAAATGGAAACTTATTATAAAGTCAGTGTGAAAGTCTTCAGTCCCTGACACTTCTCTGTTTCTTGTGAGAACTTGCAGTATATTTAGCTCTTTGACAAGGTTATACATTACACCTAAAAAGAAAAGGGAAAGAAATGCTCCACACTGCAGACAAAGCCTAGAATTATCTTTCATAGGTGAAAGACAGCTGTGACCCCAGCTCAGTGATGTGATGGAGAGCTGCCAGTGTGACAGCTCCTTTCTGCACTCTCTGATACAATGAGACAGATGGAAGCAGAGTGGCATTCTCCTACTTCCCATTCTGCAGGAATCAGAGAAAGAGTCAAACTTGGTAAAAGCAGAATGAAATGCTTTCAAGGTACTTTCAAGTAACTTGAAGAATTCGAAAGACTTGAGTTTCTATGTTATCTGACCACCATTGACAGGAAAACGAGGAAAAGAGGCAAAGCTGTTACATTTCTTTCTACAAATGATCCAAAATGTGGAGTTCACTTTTATTTTTTTGTGCTTAGCTGAAAGTTTGAGAATAGTGCTGTACATGTGTTCCACACAGAAATGGGAGAAGGGGAGAAGAGTCACCCAAGATACAGAAACACAATGCAGTAAGAAGATACCAAAGCCTCTCTCAGCCCTTAATTCAGTGGCCCTCAAATCCCCTTCCCAGCATTCCCAGACTTTAAATGCAGTCTGTTAAAAGTCATAACCAATAACTGTGATCTGTAAAGCAGGGCTGCCAAACAGGCTCGTCATGCACATACCCCAGCTGTCAGAACAAACCAGCTGGATTTGTAAAGACCTGTGACAATGTTAACAACATTTATGAGAGCTCAGGTAATATGCTAATTATAAAGCCATGAAATTGGTTTAGGACAGTTTGTCATTTAAAGATACGTAGATGTTAAAATCAGTGGAGAGAAAGTTTTGAGGGCTTAAAATTAGTTTCAGGCAAAAATTAAATAGCCCTGAATTTACATAAAAAACATACATAAAACATATATAAAACTTCATCAAACCCGTGCATGTGATAATATACGTATAACACATAGCTCAAGTGGCACCTTTCCTCTGGGTTTCTTTAGGAGCTGAGGTTCTAGCCCTCCACAGTTTAAACCCTTCGGTCTTGAAGCTCTTGTTTGGTATTTGAATCAATTCAGATGCTGTTGCAGACTTGAACACATTGTTCCCAGCAAGTTTCTAGCAGGTTTTGAATCCCAGAGCAGATGTCCCTAGGACATTTTGATTTTCAGTGGTCATAGCAACAAAATGCCCTCCTTGGCCTTCTTGAAGAAAACCTCCATAGGAAAAGCATTTTAATTAAGAAAATATACTAATTAGCTACCACCTGAAGTGACGATAAGAGCTTCACTTCATTAGAGAGGCTGGGTGTGTTGGAGAAACTCACCTGGCAACAAGGGAACTCATTTTTCAGGTTATTTTCAATATTTCTCTTCCTGCAGGGAGAAAGCAATCTTAATTAAAACCTGTGAAAAGCAGGGCATTTTTAGCTGGTAATTTACAGAAGTTTGAGTAAGTCAAAAGAGGAAAAGACACCTTTTGGCAAATGGTGCATATAGATGTCTGCCAGCAAGCCTGCACTTAGCAACAGGAGCTTTTTATAAACCTGAGAGAGGCTGTTGTGTTGCTGGAACTGCAGGGTTCTTCTGAGATGAAGGCTGGGGTCAGTGGTGTTCATGAGCGTGTGTCCCCTGACCAAGACAGGGCCTTTAAACACTTCCATCCCATACAATTTATAATACACACTATCTGTGTACTGGTCAGGAGTCATCTGTGCTGCTATAAACCAGAGTATCCTGGTCCCATATGTAGTCTGTGCACCCAACTAGGGGCTATTCAGCCTCAATTCAAGATCTTTCAGCCTTTTCCCCCAGCTTTATTTTTTCCCAGCCATTTTCAGAGATTCTTGAAAGATGGACAGAAAAAAAAAAAAAAAGAAAAGTTTTGTTTTGGTATTTAATGCTTGATTTGTGGCCTTTGCTCTTTCAGTCTCTTACACTGATACAAACCCAGCTTCAGGCACAGCTCAAACACCCACTATTCAACCGCCATGCCTACAATGAGATTGCAGTGCAGTGTGATCTCATTCTGGGCAATTCTTTCATGTCAATAGCTCCATTTAGTGCTTGCTCCTAGATCAACTTGAATTTTTTCACTTGTGTGGGTTTCAATGATTTGTGTTCATGGGCTTTTTCTTCCTCCCCCTTTTTTGTCAATTAGAAAGACTTTGTCGTCCTTTCCAGCCAAATGAGCCCATTCAGGTGCATGATGGGGGACTTGTGGTCCAGAGTTACCATGTTTTGACAGGCTTAACTGTTGGTTTAGAAGGACTGGCAGCCCTTTCAGGAGGCTTATTAAGAAGCCTGATTGAAAATTTGTGCTGCACTGGTAGTGCTGGATTAAATGAGGGTCTTTAAGTACTGACTTACTTTGCAGATAATGAGGGAGGTACAGGCAAGTGCTGCTGGTTGGGTAGATGCTAAAGGTGGATATTTAATGGGAGACTTCTGAACTGACAAGACTGGAGCTTTCTGGAGGAGAACAGAACTGGCCGTGCTGCTGATTTGAGTTCATTGAAGGTTTGGTGAGCCTCAGATTTGATTGCAGAAGAACTAGAATTCCCCTGTGCTCTATCCTACTCAAACTAAAGGCAAATCCTTTGATTTAATTATTTTCTGATAGGACATCATGATGTTGTCATTGGTGTTCATCTAACACAACCCTCTTATTCTCCTTTTTTCATCAGTATTACTTTTAAAATAACTGGAAAAAAAAAAGAGTTGGCAGCAGTTTAGATGTCTGGAAAAAAACATAAATAGGAACATCCTTATTATGTGGGTGACAACTGAGTCAGATTATTTTGGCAATGGTATTTATAGTAAAGCTTTTCTCCTTAAAATTGTTTAATTGCTGCAAACTGCTGGCCTGATACATTCTCTCCATTTAAAGAAGAGAAAATGGGAATTAAATTTTTTTTTTTAAACATCAGTCAAATGAAGCCAGATGCAGAGACACTGAAGAAAAAATAGTGCTGACATTTCTATATGCATTCTGGATTCTGTCTTCAACAAATATCAGCTACAGCCAAGCAGTGTGGCATTTTGGCCCCTAGCCAGCCAATCCTCAATACTTTAGTCAAGCCATGTATACACAGTTTGACAGTAGTAGCAGACAGTAACATACACCAAGCCCTAATCTTTCTTCCTTGTGGTTCCAGAGAAGGGCCACAGAGGGTGCTCAGAGTGCTGGAGCACCTCTCCTATGAAGACAGGCTGAGAAGAGTTGTTCAGCCTGGAGAAGAGAAGGCTCTGAGAAGACCTTAGAGCAGCTTCCAGTGCCTAAAGGGGCTACAAGAAATCTGGAGAGGGATGTTTTACAAGGGCCTGTAGGGACAGGGCAAGGGGTGATGTTTTCAAACTGACAGAGAGGAGATTGAGATTAGACATTAGGAATGAATTCTTTGCTGTGAAGGTGGTGAGGTGCTGGCACAGGTTGCCCAGAGAAGCTGTGGCTGCTCCATCCCCGGTGGTGTTCAAGGACAGGTTGGACAAGGCTTTGAATAACCTGGTCTAGTGGAAGGTGTCCCTGGAAGGGTTGAAACTGGGTGATCTTTAAGGTCCCTTCCAACCTAAACCATTCTGTGATTCTATTGAGGGCACTTACATGGTGTTTATTGTAAATGCAAAATCTGATTAGGCTGTAGATTTCTTCATGCTTCCAGAAATGTGTTGCTGCTTAAGCTTCACCACTTATCTCTATCTGAGGGTGATTTAAAAATTTTATGTATTTATGTATTCATCTTTATTTCTAGCACAGAAAATCTGAGAAAAATGTACGAAAATGTAAGGCCATGAATCGAGCAGTGGATATGAAGAATCCAGTATTTAATACTTTTAGCATCCGAGTTGTCTTTCTTTCTCTTTTTCTGTTTAAGGTCTCTCCAAGTAGATAGTAAGCAAGGCTTTTCACATTCTCCTTCATTTCTGAGAGATATTCCATGCACATATACTTTTCCTTGTTTAGAGAAACAGGGCTACCTGCTGCAGCCTGTCTCCCTCTCAACGGGCATCAGCTGTGTAGTTTAGACATGAGCCTAACGAGTTGATTGTTTCCTGGTGTGATGTGTCAAACATCATAGCAATGAAAATGCCCACATTTTACAGGATGCATAGTTGCAAGGCAGCCATGGCTATTAATTGTGCAATCAGTCTTATTCTAAGATACTCCATCAGTGCAAGCACTTTAGATGTCTTTGCAAGGTCAGGATAATATTCAGGATAATATTGTGGAAACATAACTTGCCCAAGGACCAACAATAACTAAAATACCTTGAAATTATGCATGTTGATGACTCTTGGAATAGGAGAGTCTGTATTTCACTAAGTAGGCGAGTACTGTTCAGTTTTTCTTCCTTCAGAGGAAACTGTTATGTACATCCCTATTGCTTAACAGAAACAAATAATAATTTTGCATAATTGCCTAAGTATTATTGACAGGACTGGTTAGATGATGCACTGTGCCCTTAAATCAGCTGTTTCCACTTAATGGGTAATTGAAATCTTTTATAGGCATAAAATACAAAGGCAGTTTGAAAAAGCAAGTCACTGAGTTTCCTTAGTCTCTATATGACTAATTTTGTTTCACTGCAAATAATATAGCTTTGCTGAAAGCTCATGTTGGAAGTTCAGAGGATATTAGCATAAATTGTTTGAAAAATCTCCCTGCTCTTAACCTTATTTCTTCTCTCTGTTCTTGCCATTTCCATATCTAAGCATAAACCCACGCGAGCACAGTTTTTCACTATTTTAAGTGAAGCAAGGTTTATGAGCAAGGTTAATATCTTTTATTTGCCTAACTGATACAGTTAGGGGAAAACCAGTTCCTCGGATCATTGGATATACTCTTGGGTTCCTGAAATCTTTGGGGTTTTTTCTAAATATGTTGCTCTAATAAAAAGGTATTCAATCTCCCTACATGCTTGTTTAGATCCTTAGACTATAACAACATTATTATTTTAATACATCATAATTGTGAATTAATAATACATTATTGACAAATTATCCTTGATTTTCTTGCAGAATATATTTTCTGGAAGCCAAAGAAAGTGAAAGCTAACCTAATTTATTCTCTCTCAGTGGAAAAGCAATGAGTCTGTAGTCAGCCCAAACTGTAAGATTTTATCTCATGTAAAACTTTATGTCATATTGTATTGTCACACACTGAAACCCTGCCCATAATCAGCACAGGTAGTTTAAGGCTGCAGGTAACATTGTTTCCAAATATATTTTTGTTCAGAATATTCTTAAACTTTCAAGTTATGATGGTGAACACCAGTCAAGGATAACATGCAGCAAGATTCCAAAAATGTCCAGTGCTTTTCAACTAATGGGTGCCCAGAGGCAAACCTGCTTGCCTTCACTTACATGAAGTTGGGGCTTAGGGGTTTTTGTCGCTTTGGGAGCCACAACTTGATATAAATGAGAACTTACTCCATGTTTCCATCTCTGAGAGGAGGTTCATTGACAGGAATTAGTAAGTAGCCCAGTTAAACAAACTGGTATTACTAAGCCTGTTACTGGACATTCATTATAAACTACTTTTTTTTGCATAATAATGTATAGTTATTGGAAAATTTTTGGCAAGGTCATCCTCATCACTCTCCTTCCCTGGTTGTGAAAGATTTGTCATTATTTGCTCACCCCCCAAAAAGGTAGTTGAAAAGTAGAATTCCTCCTCTGAACAGGAAAACAAAAGAAATACAGTATAGTAGTAAAACTGAAGTTTTGTTTCAGCATAAATTGAAATGATATTTTGTTTCAGCTGTATCAACATGTTTCAGCAAAGTCAAAACAATACTGATTCAACTTTTTAAACTTTATTCAGTTGTAAGATGTAATGATAATGCTTCAGGACTATAGTAGTATTCATAAAATATAAAATACTTCAACTGTTATCTATATTTTACCTATTTCAATCTACCATTTTCCTTCCTTGCAAGAGGATTGCTAAGGTTTGCTGAAGGTATCTACCACAGGCTGTTAGTTTTATCATCAGTGTTTTTCTTATAAGAGCAACGATTTGTATCCTGATGTCACCATGTTCTTGTCACAGAAATGCTCTAATCATGAAGTCTTAAGTGTGTCTTTAATAAAGAGACTTGCTAGTTCTTTGTCTAAACAACATTTAAGTTATTGGCTGTTGTAAAATGGTTGTGGTGGAACGTAAACCTCAGTGAAGAATGCAAAGTAGTTTTCTTTGTCTAGCTTTTTATCTAATCTGACATTTGTTAACTATCTTTGCATGACAATAAGAAGAGTGGCTGCACAAGTGCTATACAGTTACATTTTAACAGATTCTACTTTTTATAGTGATTGTTGAAATAAAACTCTCGCAGGCAGTTGTGTAAATATGCTTTGTTATATTTGCCAGTCTTTTTGTGCTGGCAAGGCTAAGGTAGTGTGAATAACTTCTTGGTGATCGGTGAGAAGAGACTTAGTATGTTATGGGAGAACCCAGAGTGCATTCCCATTCCTACCTTCCTCCCATTGCCTCAAGATTGCCATGGTAAATTTTCTTGTTCCTTATATGTAAACCTAAAAGAAATAATGTGGTCATCTCTGTGGCAGAGAAAGTGTCATTAAAATAAACATGATTATGGCAGATATCGTATCAAAATTCTGTATTCCAGGGAATTTTGGCTTCTAAATGTGTGTGAACTTCAGGACTTCATGCATCCTCTGAGGGCTTGGATATAAAACAGGGTGATTTTTTTTTTATTCAGGAAGATTCAACTGGTTGGACTGATTACTTTGCTGTAAGTAGGAAGCTTTAAGTGGGACCTGGGCTTAAATGGACAATGCCTCCTTAAATTCTATAGGAGAATATTTGTACATTTGTAAGAACTGACTGTGCTGTATAACCATATCATTTGGTGACTGGCTGTAGTAATTTGGTAAATCAGTTAGATGGTTATTCAGTTCAGGTTCACCGTTAATCCACTGATTTTTATTGACTCCATTTCAGTTTTGACCTTTGCTTGTATCATCTAATTTCAGTTTAGTAAAAGTTTAGAGAACTGTAGCAATATATTAGATCTCAGGTTTTCTCCTTTATCAGGTCTTAAAAAAGCCTGTGAAAAATAAACAGAACCAGTTATTCTTCCAGTGAAGCAGCTTGAATGAACTTCAGGTATCTAAACAAATGAGACAAGGAATCTGCGGGCCACTTGGATTTTTGTCTAAGGATATAAAATTTGGTATAACTGGGTTATCAGATCAGAGACTTACTGTCCAAAGCAAATGTAGGAGAAGATGCCTTCTGTGGCCCCAGAGCTAAATCAGAAAGGTTTAGGCTGTTATGAATTTATGAGGGGTTTAGAGGGACGTAAATCAGGTTTACAAAACTTGTTTCCAACTGTAATTACTTCATAAAAATAAATGATACAGTAGTGCACCTAGGCAACAATGCCAAACTAACGGGCAGAATAAAGCCTGCAAAAGAGAATGACACAAAAGAGATAAGTAGTCATAATTTGCTTGCAGGTTTTGTTTCATGGTTCTGTAGCATATTTATCATCGAAAAAGCAGAGGGATTTCAAAGCAACTATTCTGGGCACTTCTCCAGAATTAAGTGCAGCTGTTTATGCCTTAAAGTCAATTATTTTTCATGTTTGTTCTCTAATCATTTGTTATTTGTAGATGCCACAAAACAATCCATGAAGAACTGACAGGACAAACATTATTCCCTGTAGATTTATTTTTTTTAATATTCATCATATGCTTAAATTCTGTGTTAAAGTAGTTCTGTGAACTCAGCAGTACTGAGGGTGGAGAGGGTAGCAATGTGTGAATTTAAAGCCTTTTAGCATTATTAAAAATCAAAGTCTTATCTACTTTTAAAATCACTTGGTCTATGTTTTCCTTCTGGCACATGTTACTGTTGGGATAAATCTATTAAAATATGGGCTGAGTTGGTGCGAATCTATCACTGTGATTCTTTTAAAATTAATATTTCAAGCAAGGATCTATCTGTTGCTGTAGTGGTACTTTGTCCATCCAATGCTGGCTTGCTTGATGCTGGATTCTCACCTTGAGAATTTCAATATTAGCTTAATTATTAATAGAGGGCAGATATGATCGTTAGCTACAGTGAAAGAGAGTTTCAATGAAGAATGCTCGCAGCAATCATGGTTTTCAATTAAGGATTGTTAGGGTTTGGTAGCCTGAGCAAAAGCCCAAGTCATCCACATTTTTACCAACATTAATCTCAGAAAATTGTGTTAAACTTGTGGTCTGTAATATGTATAAAAATAGCTGTGATGAATCCCGGTGGATCCATAGCAGTTAAATAGACTGTACCAGCCAAAAAACATTTCAGGTGCTACTAGATGACCTCCCTTGCAATAGTTAGAGTAGGATTTCCAGTACTAGTATATGAAATCCTTCAGATATGATATTGAATGACTGGGTGACTGAATGATGCACATGATGAAAGCCTTCTGTTTTATTTCCTGCTGCCTCTGGTTCTGTAGAAGTGGAGAGAAGCAAGGGGAATAAACAGCCTAGTTGTGCCTGTTAAAATTTACCACTCTTTGTAGCAGAAGAGAGGAGAAATACGCAGACACAAGGGCGAGAGCCACTAGTGGAACAAGAACAGCTGTAGCATTGTACAAGAAAAGAAAAGAGGAAGGGGTAGTACAAGAATAAAACAAAACAAAAATCATGGGGAGAGAAAGAAAAGATGTCCAGTAATAGAAAAACATGTGTAAGAGAACAAGGGGGACAGCAGGAATGACCTACAAAAAGCCTGTTTTCTACTTGACTGCCCTTGTTTTGGATGCAGGCTGCTTTCATGCAATAAGACACTGGCATTTAGAAATAGAGTTCAATAGGACTTAAAGGCAGCTTGCTTTTGAAAAGCTTTACCATGAGCCCAGTCCTTCTTTCCTATTCCAATTTTGATTATTCCCAAGGAGAGCCTGATCTTGCTTTTTGTTTGGGTATGGGGCAAGCAGAAAACTTTTGCTGGAGTAATCAGTCCATCAGTAGCACTGAAGGTGCCAAATTCAACTTGTATTTTCCAACATAAATCAGGAAAGATGCAGATGAAATAAAATGAGTGTGAGAGAGGAGTAAGAGCCTGATCCATTGCCCTTGTAGAGGCAAAGAATGGGAGTCAGTGTGCTCTTGTCTGCACATCTCTGCTAATGTGTAAATCCAAGTGACTTAATAGATGGACAGCTATAGGCCATAGCCTCTCTTTCTCTTTTTTGGAAGGGGGAGGAGGTCGGGGTGGTGGTGCTGTTTCATATTCAAACCCTTTTCTTGTCTTTTAAAGCTATTTGTGATGACATTTTCAGCCATAATTGGTCCCATTCTCTTTCAGTTTAAATCAGGGACATAACTTCAGTTCCATTTACAGTTTTTACCCTTTTTAGATCTTTAGGTTCTGCTAGATAATATGATAGATATCTAGGACAAATACATGCACGATGCTTTACTTTGTATCTTCTACGATTAAAACAGGAAATGTAGCAGAATGCTAAATACATGCAGATTGCATGTTTTCTGGAGTATTATTCTATTAGCCACCAGCATATTCAGCTTTGAAAATAAGCTGGGGATAGCTTGTGTCCATGGGAATTTTCTTACAATTGAAAGTGATTGTACCTTGTATTGATTAAAATATTAAGATGTTTTTTAAAGATGAGTATTTAGAGGACAGTCTAATAATTCACCCAGCCACCTTAGTCCTCTCTATCCCTCACAAATTCCAAAAAAAGAAATGCCTGTAAAGTACAAGTCTAAGAAATGTCATTACAGGATCAACTTAAATAAATTGCTTGATGCAGCAATGACAGTCTAGGAATGAGTGATTGCTCTGTAGACAAGTGTTTTCATGACTGAAATAAAGAGATGCTGGAGGCTGAAGCACCTGCAAAATGATAGGTGGATTGAGTACTTAGATGCCAGCCTGAGTCTGGTATATACCTAGGAATAAGAAATTATATTGCGAGGTAAAGTGAAGTATTACAAGAGCACTTGACCTTCGCAGACCCATGGTTAAAGTCCACTGAAAAGGACACCATTTATTATAATAATTCTCATTAAACACAAGTTTCTATTTTTCACGCAATATGAACATTAATGTGGGTGTATAAATACAGCAAATTAGCACATGATGAAATGTAATTCAGAACAGAGTCTGCACGAAGTGCAGTGCTGCTACCTGTTCTCTACCTATAGGTTTTGACTCCTGTTTTGATCCCACAACGATGAACCTACCACCTTTCATAAATGCTGGTTTCATTTAAAAGTAACAGCTTTTGTAGAGTTAAAAAAAAAAACACAAGAAAAAACCACCCAAACCCGCACCATCAGTTAATCTGACTGGTTGAAATAGTAGCTATATTCATGCAACACTGATTTTGTTTTCTGACAAGTTGTAAGCACAGAGGCTATGGATGCAATTCTGCTTATGCTCTTCTGTCAAATAAGGTACAATCCAAATAACTTGAATGAATCGAATTCTGGCCTCAGTGCCCTGAAACTGGAGATACTCGTTGATGTTAGGAGACCAACTGCAAGTGTACGCTTGTGTAAGCAGAGAATTCAGCTAAGTAGATCTGTAAAATTATAAAAGAATGTGTAAAAGTGATTAAAATCAGGTTCGGTGTGTAGTGCAGTGTTCAGCTGAGCTCAGTTTCTGTACATACTCCTGAGGTCCTAAGCACAAAGATAATGTGCAGAATGTCAATCTTAACTCTGAATTTCTTTGACTTGCTGGCAAGAGTCACGATGACCTGAACATCATTTAAGCTGAAAAGAGGGGGTTTTTGTGTATGTTAGTCTCCTGTTTTGTTATTGTACATTGTATACAGCATTCTAAATATGGAGCGATTAATCTATTTTTATAGAGGTAGTAACATTAATTTTAGTGTTAGCCTTTAGTATGACACAGTCTCTGTCTTCATTATTCTGAAATATTGTTTAAAAAAACACCACAAATCCATTTATGTTTTCAATTTGCTTTGAACTATTTTTCAACAACTCAGGTCAAGACCTAATTTCTACAGCAATCTTCGCTGTATTTTAGTGTTCACCAGCGACTTGTACATGATTAAGGAATCCATCAGGAAAATTCTCTTTCTATTCTTTCTATAACATCTCTTTTCCCAATGTCCTGCTTCCAGGTTTTGGGTCGGTTGTTTTTTTTTGAGTATGGGAGCCGTGATAAAATTTGAGGATGAAAAGGGGAAGCTGTACTTCAGAAACTGGCAAGTTCATTTCAGCTGCCTCCATTGTAATTTTACATTTTGTAACACAGCATCATATTTCAATCTTGTACAAATGTACAAAATGTGAAAAAAACTCATTCAAATGTTTACAATATGGTGTCTGCTGGAGTTCTAATAAGGCACCATTGTTTGCTTTCAAGCCTAAGAATCCTGCCAAAACTATTCGTGCTGACAAATGCTGAGTGAGTGAGCAGATTCATCAATTCATCTGTTCATAAATAAATACTGATTTAAAGAAATACATTCATATATTTATACATGTATGCATGTCTGCACTTGCAGCTATGCACATGTCTCAAATACAGAAGCCAGTCAGCTTTTTGAGTCTTAAAATTGGATACCTCTGATATAACATTTTTCTGAGTAAGGAAGTAGCCAAGTTGTCCAAAACTTTAGTCCTGTACACGTGTTCAGAAGGAGCACTTTAATGGATGTCTTGCTTTATGAGTAAGTTCATAAAAATTCTCATGCCGATAGTGTGCTTTTTGCGATTGATTATATAATGTATAGAGTCAAAATCGCCATACCAGATTTACCTCTGCAAACATTATTATACTGTGATTTCTGCAGTTGAAATGAACTGTAAGGATACAAACTTTAATTAGCAGTAAGATTACTAAAAGCTTTATAATCATAGAAGGCATTAAAATTCAGATTTTTCAACTGAAAAAGTATGCCAGTCTATTAAACTTCATTAACAATACCTGAAGTTTCTGACTTACTCATAGTGAAAGGTCTTAGATGTGCTGCTATAGAAAAGTGCTTAATATGCAGATAGACTGTGCAGTCATGTCCATATATACATGTAGTCCACTAACACAAGGCCTAAATAGATTAGATTATAGGTGATCCATGAAAAATGAGCTGTGTGCCAATTTCAGTACTCTGATATTACCTTACTGGTTTTGTCCCAAGAAGTGTCACTGCATGTTATTACACAGGAATCAGCCTTTACAGACCCATTGCAGACTTGTTTGATGATGTGAGCAAGCAGGAGTTGTCATCTTTAATCTATGGGTTCCCACCCAATTAAAGATATAAGAGCAGACAGAAGGTTGGACTCAGACTGATGCCCCAGTCAAGGTAATTAGGATTGTAAAAGATGTTTTTGTGGGCTAGGACCCAGCACAAAAAGCTCAGGATTCACAGAAATTTGTTTGGGGGTAAGTTATCAGTAGCTAGAACCTGCCATCAAAAGAACACTTCTGGTAGTAGCAGTATGTCAGGTATGCAGGAATGATGTTGTTAAATCCTCCTGCGAAAAGACATGCTGGTTTTGGCACAGGCAGTAGGCAAAGCAAGGAGGAAGCTGTGCCATACACAGACAGGAACAAGGCACAGTGATGCCTTAGGAATGATGGCTGAGACAGCAGGAAGATTCATCACCCTCTGTTTTCCAAGCTCCAGAAGATTTTTAAATGCTCATGACTTAGTCTGTGGAACAGAGAACTTTTTCTCTTCTCTTTTTGAGCTCTTGTTACCCAGCAGTCATCGCCTAACTTCCATCACTTGCATATCTCGGAAGGCTTATGTTCCCAACAGTGCTCCCAGGATGATACCTTCTTGAAATTGCATATAATGCAAAGCAGTTGGTACCAGCACAGCATTTATCAAGGTTAAGGTGAAAAATCCCTTCTTGGGATTTCTCTGAGAATACACCAGGTGGTGCCACGGGTGTTTGCTGAGACAATGTGTAATTACTTTTCTTGTTCTGTGAGAAAAGCTTTAAAAGGCCACAAGTTCCACTTTATCACTTGCCCCCCTCTTTTTACCCATGCTGCCTGTGGCTCATTTGGACTCTGTTCTGGAAATGTCTTTGTGCGCAGGGATGTGACCCCAATTACTCCTCTTTGCTTTCCTCCTTCTCTTTTCCACCCTAAATGCTACTGGATTTTCTACTTTACATTTACATTATGACTAAGAGAAATAACCCCCTGCCCTTCCCAATAACTCGATACATGAATCTGCAATCTGCCGTCTGATATGAAACATTTTAAGCCATATAAAGCTGCTCTGTATCTTGTAGTCTGTTAATAGAACTGAGTGGACAAGGTTAAAAATAGAACTGTATTTTAAAGCAACAATAATTTTAAATGAAAAAAAAGTTTACATTGATTCTGCTGTTATCATAATGGAGCCTTCTGATTTTGTATTTGTCTAAACTAATGCAGATAAAAGGCTCTATGGAATAGTGATGTGTTTTCCACCGTTGCTCCTTGCCTAGGTCATCTTTGATTGTCATGATGATCTTGTAGGGTCCCTGTCCAGTCTGCCACTGTTCTTGCTCCTATGCAGTGAAATGTGAAATTGCAGTCTTGTGCACCAGGAGTGTGAATAGCTTGTACTAAAGTGAGCGCTGGTGCATGTAATGGCAATGGCTGTGAATAGGAAGCTTGCAGCTAATCGCCCTGTGCACAAGGCATGTGGGAAGCTCATTATAGGGCTGATACTCAGAGTGTGAAAAAAACTCTTTTCTCAGACTCAAGGCTGAAGCTGACAGTCATTCCTTCTTAGAAGTTCTTCACCAGATAAGGTGAAGGTCATGTTCATATCACTGATCATTTCTTGACTGATGATCTCAATGAACAATTATGTATTTTTAATAGCATACTTGCGTGCATCCAGCCAACTAGCTATGACTTTCTCTAATCCAAATGTCAACTATAACAGACTTGCCATACGCAGATGGGGTTTTTTTTAGGACATTGAATTGCAAAAGTATTTAGTAAGCAGTGGTTTGGATTATCTTGTCTAAATGTTTTAGCCTCCAAATTGTTCTTGAGAAAGGTATTTAAGTTTCAAGATTATTTAAAGATTCTGATAAATAGCAATCTGTGATACCAGGAAAGACCTGAAGAGAAGACTTCTAAAGGGCAATTTTGTCAGCAGTCAGAAACCATTTAAGGAAGTTCCTGTATTTCTTTTCCTGGAATTTTACATCTTTTTAAAAAGTATTTCAGTTTGGAAAGAAAAAAAAAAACAACAAACCAAACCAACAAACCAAACCACACACCAAAACCCCCAAACCTCGCTTTTGACTTCAAATTGCATGTTTTTAAGACAACAATTGTTGAAAATCCCCTCTTTCACTTTCCCTCCCTCTCCCCCCAGTCTTTTCTCTCTAACTCAGTTTTATAACCTGTTTTCCTTGTGTTATTTACTCTTTTTCTGAACCTTTCTCAGCAATCTCTTCCAAATGGAGCTTAAACCAAGGGCAGTTTACTTAGAAATCAAACCTTCAAATTCACAGACTCCCAGTGGTTTTTAACATTAGTTTAAATGAGCTCACACAACCCTAACTGGCAATAGTTTGGAGTGGCATGTTCACCTCATGCCTCATAATGAGGAGTAAAATAAAGTTTTGAGCCACCTTTAAAAAAACCCATCCCTGTGACCAGGATTTCATTCAGCTACACTCAGGATAAGGGGCAGCTGGAGTCACTGTCTGCTGCCATAGACAGTGCAAATGAATGCGTCTTAGTCCCTTTGTGAATCCATGCGTACTTGTAAAGATATAAGCTTCTAAGCATAGGTTGGCAGAAGAGAAAGAAAGAGTCTATTGATGTGCTTAGAATTATATGTGTACGTAGCTAGTGCGTGTAGCACGGAGGAGACATCTGTGCTGTATTGGTGGCACAAATGTATTTTCTTGGTATATCTGCTCATTTGGCTGACAGCACAAAGTTAAATACAGGAGTGGTGTTAGGGAAGGGGAGCTGACAATAGATGACACAATGAGAAAGAAGTAGTATCCCTGAGATAAACTGTAGGTGAAATGATAGTGTTTGCATGTCATGCTCAGTGAAGAGAGATATAATATACATACTTTAACATGGAGCATGGAGGTTTGTTTAGAGATACAAAGAGAGTAAGAGCTGAATTTTATGTCTTCGATGCTTTTAATCTCTTTCTCAGCTCACACAACCCAAACTAGTTCTTCAAGAAGCATTCCTTTTTCAGCATAAGTCTTGGACCTCATTTGTCTCCAGGCAGTATCAATCAGTATTTGCCAAGAAATGCCAATCACCGATGTCTGGGACAGATCTGTTGTTATAGCACATAAGACTAGGTTCAAAAAAGTACCAAGGCATGAAACTTCCTTGCCAAAGTGAACTGTGCCACCGGTTTTGGGTTGGTAGCACTTAGAGAAGTGAAGTGTTCAGTGGGGCCATGGACCTGCAACAATGGCTTCTGTAGCATGAGTGTGACAGAAGTGCTCTTTTCTAAACTCGGTTTTGTTATTGTTTAGCTAGTAATTTGACACTTGCTTCAGTCAGTGAGGTCCCTAGTTGGAAAAAGTGCAGAAAAGGAAAGAGTCAGGAGCAGAGGTGTGGGGCAGATCACATTTCTAGCAAATAACCAAGTCTCCCGTTTATACCAAATAACCAAGCACACAAAATCAACCAAACTTTAAATAGCCTTTTTTTTTTTCTGTCCTCTGAAGAGCACAGAAGATAAACAAAGACATTAGGCCGTGATGATAGTCTCTAGAAAAGTGTAAAATCTAATAACACTGACTTTCCATCCAGCCTCTCACACATGTATCAGAGAAAGATGTCCCTCGCTAAATACAATGAAAGTTCAGTTGGGCAAAGTTATTTATTTTCATTTTAACACTGCAATTCCCACACATGAGTATACTTACTCTATCTGTGCATGTATCTGCATAGATGATATATCAATAGTATTCATAATTCACAGGGGCTCGGTGCAAAATCTAAAGAATTTTCTCAATTTGGGGCTAGTTTTCAAAACTGAAAATGAGCCACCCCAGTGCCACCTATAAACATTTTCTCTTGATATTTCTAGGAATGTGGGTGGGCTTTCAACTTCTTTGGCCATTATTACAAGGCTCCAAAGTTTTCTTTCTGCCTATGAAAGCTGTCTTGTGGCACCTTTAGATGCGCAGCATTGTGTGAACTGTACTTCTGGGATGCAAGGACTGAGGGGAAACCTGCATCACTTGTCTCTCACATTCTGTTTAGATGAGAAACTTCTCTGGGGGCTACTTAAGGAGCTATGGGCAGGCAGTGTCTTTGGACACTGCTTTGCTGTCCACGTTATTCTGTCCCTGAATTCCCCATCTTCCCAGTTTTTTGAAGCTGTTTCCACAGTGTAGGAACTGCATCTCTGTGGGTACATATGTGTAGATGATACCCCTGTGTCTGCCTAAGTGAGGGGGGGAATTTGTCCCCCAGCATTCACCAGTGTAGGTTTAAGAGAATTTTTGTTTGTGTAGTGGGTGTAGGAAATGGGATTTTTATAATACACTGTTGTAAGCAGGTGGCTTTAGAATCCAAGTCTGTTGTATATTTTTGTTCTATGTGTAAGTTTACTTAGAAACTTGTATTAATTGAAAGGAATGCTTTTACTCGGCCAGGAGTTATTGACCACTTTGACCAAAACCCCCATGCACTCTGCAAAACTTCAATTACAGAATTATTCAAGAAGGACTAGTACCTCCTGTGGCATCTTTACTTAGAGAAAAGAGAGAGTTACATTAATCAGGACTTCTGAGGATGCTGATAATGATAATTCTTTTCTAATGTACTGATATAACTCTCAATTGTTTCATATTAAGCTGAGAAAACGGGAAGAGTTAGAAGATGGTAGACATTTTAATAGAAGCAATAATTCTGCTTGAAGGGTTGTCTGAATGCTGTGCTGGGAAAATGAAACCAATAGATCCCATTTTACTGAATATAGCAGTGTAGGAAAAAAGGTTAGAATCCTGGGCCTAATTCTGTTACCTTTTTAAAGCTGATGTTAGTATTTTTCAATTTGTTTTGTGGTTTTAAAATGAGGATGAACATATAGATGTAATAATTACTGCAAACTATGAAAGTTTTTCTTTGTTTGAATCATATTCTATAAGGTTATTAACCAGTGTGACTCAGCTGCCTTCCACTGTCCTCAGTTACATCAGTTTACAGCAGGTAAAGATCCAGCTCACAATATTTCATTCCTGCTGATGATTATTTTGTGCTGATGGGCTATTAACTATTATGGGCTACTCAGCAATCTAACACACATTGCATTCATACCCAGAAGTCTTGCTAAGTAAGTAGTAACAAGTAACTGCCTTTGAATTTTCATGAGCTAAGCATCATGGGTCAGATTCTCATTTAGTCTAAAGCACCTCTAGATGCCGTGGCATTATAAAGTGG
Source organism: Coracopsis vasa (assembly GCA_026283785.1). Taxonomy (NCBI): domain Eukaryota; kingdom Metazoa; phylum Chordata; class Aves; order Psittaciformes; family Psittacidae; genus Coracopsis; species Coracopsis vasa. Next base: position 17,381 of record JANHGB010058447.1, on the reverse strand, counting down.
CCTTATTGTGGACATAAAATAACCCTAGCCTTTTGAAGAATGATGCCATGTGATTTCTCATAGCTCTTTCATTTACCCTAAGCACTTTGCAGTCTGATCCCATTTTCCTTTTTATTGTTTCTTTTTGAGGAGTCTAAACAGTGAAATCCTTAATGCAGGCCTGTGGCTGGTAGCCTCTGAACCTCAGAGGAAACTGATCCCTGCCAAACCTCAGTAGCACTGTCTGTTGCTAAGTACTATGTCATCAGGTTGTCATTACTGTTAAAAAATCTGGACTTATTTTACTGCTGTAGCTACTAGAGATGATGTTTAATAAAAAATACATTATTGGTCAAACTACTAGTTGAGGAGATATGTACAGCTTTTAATTAGTGTCTTCCAGTATGCTCCCCCTGGTTAAAAAGGGATCCAGAGCTCAATTACAATTTATAGAAGGTAAGAATTGAAAGTACTGTAAAAACTTCAGTCATCATTTTCATGCAGCTGAAAATCTGCCCAGTTTAGATAATTTGATGTCAAAGGCATGTAAAATAATCACAGCCAATAACTGAAATGTTTTTGGCTGACAATACCCTACTCTCTGGTATTGAAATATTTGCCTATTCTCATTTTTAGAGTGACACGCTATATAGAACAGTAAGAAAGGGTTTAGAGTTAATAGGGTTGATAGACCTGGCTGGCATGGTATACATAATTCCTTAAGGAAATTCTTCCTTTCCTTAATTCTGAAGTAGTGCTGTTGCATACCTCTCACCATTTATAAGGCAGTGTTGTCTAATTTTTTTCTATGAGAACAAACCTCCAGAACTGCTGGCTTCAAATCCCTTGTCTGTTACTAGCCCATTCTGAGTCTTGGGGGAAACTCAGTACCTGGGTTTTACCTCAGAAAAAGGAGGAGTAACTACTTAACCCAGTTCAAAAGTCTTTGCAAAAATTACTTTTTAAAGAAAGAAAAATAAAAACCCCAATATACTGGAAGTGCTGGGTGTCCTACAATAGCATCTACAGCAGTGCTATAAGCTCGAGCAGGGAAAAAAGCCAAGTAGATACCATCAGAACTTGTGTTTCCTAAAACTGAGATAGAGATTATTTTTAAAAGAAATATTCCTGTATTTTTCTTTTGAGCCATTTTCTACCCCCATGGGGGCCTGCACTCTGCTGGCATTGCCATTACTCCAGAGCTCTACCACCTACTTGCCCAAGGTTTCTAGGAAACTCTGGTTGAAAAAAAAATTGTGCTGCCGCTACCTTTTCTGTATCTAGTTCTGTGACTAACAGAGGACTTCATTCTTCTGGAATATTAATCTACTTCTTTTCATAAGCTTCAACATGAAATTAATATTTGCAAAGGTCAAGTTACAGTATATGGCAAGAAAAACATGCCAAACCCAATTAAAATTACTAGGTCTGCATAGGCAAGTCACACACACCACATATTGCTCACAGGTGCTCTGTGTGAAGTCCAGTCCAATAAATGTCAGTCCAGTCATTTACACTAGGAGAGTGCCAGTCATGTAAAAAGAAACAGAAAAACAGATGTTTCATAAGAAACAAACCCAGTACAAATAAACTCAAAACTGATTATACAAAATTCACACTAAACAAATATTAAAATGCATGTGAACTGCATTTGGGATTCTTCAAGTGTGTTGTCTACATGTGGGATGTAGTAGCTGATTTGTAAAGCAAGAGGCAAGTAATTTTTAGTGCTTTGTAAGTGTTTTGAAACCTTGTCTCTGCATTTCTGTGAGATTTAATTTTATTAATTCCTCTGCCTTTCCATATTTTCTTTGAACTTTGGTTTTCAAAAGGCCAGAATGTCCACAAAAGTATAGTGAAATTAAAGAATTTAATCTACGGGGTGTTTTGTTTGGTTTTGTTTAAGTGCTAAGGACTAAAGGTTTGACTTTAGTATGATTTTTTTGAAAAGTTTACACAGACCTAACATTTTGAGAACTAGGACTAGCTTTAAAATCTGCTGAAAGAGCAAGTTAGGTAGGTTTAGTGTTTATTGTAAACATTTCATGGTTAAAGCTCTTACCACGGACAAGAGTGAGCCAGGTTCATCAGCTACCCATGCTTTCCTTCTCTATTGGCAAATGTTGTCTGTATGCGCCACGGTCATAGCTGGAGAATCTAGCACAGGTTGAGAACTACTTGAGTATTTGAGTGTTATATACTACTTGAGTGTAAGAGTTTGTAACATGTTAGATAAACATGTATAGAGCCACATTTTTGTATAAGCCAAAGATCTTGTAAGAGGCGATGGATTCTGATCTGGTGATATTTTCAGTAGTCCAATTTCATGCAAGTCACAACCACCTCTGGATACAGGCATCATAACCAGACCCAGCCTACGGTGCTGCTGGCCACTTCTGGCCTGATGAGAGTTCTGAATAACTGGAATAAGACACAGCTAAGCTGAACAATTTTTTAAGGGCAAGTCAGATGTGGATTTCATTCTTTTTTTCTTTTAACCAAAATAAATGTGGGAGCCCTAAAGGTTCTGCAATGCATAGACCTTAAGCTTGAAATTTTATGCTTATAAAGACTAGTGCAGAGCAAGCAGCAGTAAAACTCACCAGATAAATTGTCTCAACTTTGACCAGAGAGACCACCCTTTTTGGTAAAATGCTAACTTGTGTTCCTTACTCATTTAATTCGTGCTTTTCTGCTGAAAGTGTCGACAAGGGACTCATTCCCACTAGCATGGGAATGGGCTGAAGCCACACATTCATTTCATATATGCCACAGAACAGATCTGTGATATTACTGATATTCAGACTGTATGAACTGGAGTTGGATCTGACCCTGTGACCAGGAGGTTAAAGGCTCCAAATCCAATTACTGAAACCCAGAGATACCAAGTTACTTTTGCTTAAAAATTATGTCAGCACTGCTGAAAACAGCAGTGAACTGTTGTATTCAGCCAGGTACACCAGCAACATAAGGCAAGTTGCTAGGATGTGCTCCTTTCAGGCAGCATATTTCAACTCTTCTCCTTTTCCAGACATAGCATTCATCTTTCTTCAGAAAGGAAGCATTGAGTAGTTGAGAAGTGTCCTGTGAACATGAAATAGACAATCTCATCCTTGGCACCATGCATATGTTCAGGATTTGAAAATACTGGGTGATTCCCAAATGAAAAATTGACTACTGCATATCATTTATTCATGGCTTATCTACAGCTGACATTTGATATTCAAGATTCATGCTTAGCAGCTGGTTGATGTCACCTCTTGCCAGTCTTCTTTTTTCTGGTACTGCTGTTCTGTCACAGTTGAGAGTGACACACACATGCACACAGGAGAACGGTAGCAGACAAAATGTAAATGCACAGAGCAAGAACATGAACAGTTCTGCTTCTGAGTCATCACTGGTCCCCTTCGCCCTTGTTCAAAGGCCCAGTTTATGTACAAGGAAGATCTCAGATATAGGTAAGTTCTGTGATACTGGTGAGCAAGGAGGTGTTTTAATGGAGCTAGACTTTGGTTGGCAATTTAGGAAAAGTAGAAAGGTTTAAATAGGGAAAAATGAGAAACAAAGCTAGACAGGAAAAGGTTAAAGCTTGACAGTAATAGACCCGTTGAACTGATAAATTATTTTGATTTCTGTGACGGAGATGTAGGAGAAGAACCAGAGTTCAGATATATTTTATACACAGTTATGACTTTTCTTGACGATCTGCTATAGACCTCTTATGTTGTTAAGAATGTTTGAAGATTGAGGAAGGAAATTTAAGTCCCTAAAATTAACTAATAAATGTGATTTTATGACTTATGACTGAGGGGAAATATTGTGCAAAATCACTGGAAAGCCCACAGCTGGATGCAGTACTACAGGTGAGACCTCACCAGTGCCAAGTAGAGAGAAAGGATCACTGTCCTTGACCTACTGGCAGTGCTCTTCCAAATGCAGCCAGGATGCTGCATTCAGAAGGATGCTCAGCAGGATATTCAGGAAACTTGCTGAGGGTGTACTCTGCCCCATCATCCAGGTCATTGATGAAGCTGTTAGACAATATTGACCCCAGGGGGTATTGCTTCCTGCTGAGCTTTGATCAACTGTTCACAAGCTTCTGAGCCGGGTTGTTCAGCCAGTTTTCACTTGACATCATAGTATACTTTGGATTGGAAAGGAGCTGGATAAGGGACTAATGGCTTGTGTTACCTCAGAGCTGAAAGTATTGAGAATGCAAAAGCATTTTCCTTTTTTCAGGGAGAGTTCTTTCTTTAACAAGATGACCTCCCCAGAAGACTATAAAATCAACAAATAGTAAATTTCTGAACTCCTCTTAGAAACGTCTAATAACACACATTGCATTGCTATTGAGGGCATTCTCTTTGCTGAGAGATGCAACATAAATATCAATAATTATAATTTAACTACTGCTGTAAATAGTACTGTATTCAGTTTTGTTTTATAAAATGATTTTAGCCTCTGTGGACACAGGAACATTTTATGTGTGTTTGTGATACCACTGCCCATTATTCTGAGTGAGTTAAGATAAAGTTTTGTTCTTCCTTGGGTGAAAATCACTTGGCCAGTTTCTTATCTGGAGAAGTCTCACAACAACCTCTGCTAGTATATATGTGGTATGAAAAGAAAGAAGGACAAAGGAGCATTATGTAAGGAGATAGGGCACAAAGAGATGAAAGGTAGAAGCCAGAAAGGAGATGAGGTAAAAAGGCAATATTTAAAAAACCTTTTAGCTAAGGAGGGTGATTTCCTTTCCACCCTGAACAAAGGCAGAAGCAGGAGGCTCAGGATGTCTCATGTATACTCCTTCTCAGAAACAAGCTCGTTCTTTGAATGAGTTCTGCTCCACTGGTAGTGTTTATTTCCACTGCCAATGGGCACAACTGGGAACTACATGGACTGCAGGACACTGGAATGTCAAATATCAGCTGTGACTGTAATGTCAGATGAACTTCTTTAAAACTTACATCTTATTTAAGTGCAAGTGTCAACTATTTTACTGTGTTCAAGTCTTCAGTGTCAGTTCTGTTCTTCATATTCTTTCTTTGCTTCATGTGCTCTGTGATTGAGTAGAATCATTTAGGTTGGAAAAGACCTCTAAGATCATCGAGTCCAACAGTAAACCTGACACTGGCAAGTCCACCACTAAACCATGTCCTTAAGTGCCACACCTACATGTCTTTTTAATTCCTCATGCTCCCAGGACTTGAGCATGGGCTCTCACACCAGCAAAATTGCAACAGCAATTGTATACACTGCTTGTCAGAATGGAATGCTGCATGATAGGAAAAGCTTTTGTAAGACAATTAAAGTAAATGCATCTGATATAAATTATCACACCATAAGAACTTCAGCGATGGCTGTTTGGAATGATTACACATAGAATGACCTATTCTTACTTAATCTATACTGTTAAAAAAAAATAAAATAGAATGCTGTCTTTTGAAAAGGCTCTTTTTTTAGACAAACTAGAAGACAAAGCTATTTCCTAGGCAAAACTGGAACTGGGCATCCATTTTCAGAAGAGAAGGGGATAAATTTCATATAATGTGTGCATGTATATATTTCCACTGGGACAGATTTCAAACAAAACAATGTAAAAAAAAATTGGTTTAAAGAGCTAAAAGAGGGTGGAGGCTGGAATAGGAGGTGAACATGTCTGGGCTTGGTTTCTTGGTTTGGGGGTTTAATGTTAGATACAGCCTAGATACTCCTGGGGATTATGAAAAATTGAATTTTTGTGATGATGGATTTTATGGCATTTCTGAAGTATGAAATGTTCTCAACCATTGCTGCAAGCTCAGGCAAGCTTAACATCACCTCCTCAGCATGATTGGCTATTTCATTATGCAATAGAGAAGCAATGGAATTTGCTTAAGATTTAAAAAGAAAGCTTCATATGCGAGGGGCAATTTACACGGATTTAAATGTCTCTAAAGGAAAGATTTAAATCTGTATAGGAAAATACAGGCACATTTTCTGTATTACCATTTCTAACTCTTCATATATACACTGTAATCTCAAGAGGAACATGTGCAGGACTTCATTCTAGAGAGGTGTACACAGTAGGTTGGTATTTTAGTTTTTGCCCATGAGGAAAAGTGAAAAGGACACTATTGCCTTCAAAAGGCATTGTGCTGAATTAATGACTTCAGTGTTCTTTCAAGTACTGGTGCAACAAGTGAGAAAGAAAATTGTATTTATTTGTTAGATGCCTTCTCTCTAAAGTGTTATCAGGAAAAAAAAATATCAAAGGTGCTGGTGTTCACATTTTCATCATCAAGTTAGGTTTTGCACACCAAACATCATCAGCTGTTAGGTTTTGCACTTGGAGAAGTACCAGCTCCTGTGCCCATCTCCGTTTTAATTCTCATGTTGTGTGTGTGGCAGTCTCTTTAGGCAAGGCAGGTTTTAATGAGCAAAGAAACTGTTTGTGAGGTCCTCTAGATCTTATGGGTTGCACTGTGTCTATTCAAGCCACTTCCAATGCATCTTGTTTGACTAACCAGTACTAAGTATGGTGATCTACAGGTATAGAGAGCAGAAGTATTGCAGTTGGCAATAGGTTAGGATGTAAACTGTTGAGTGTGAGTTAGGGGGTCACTGCTGCACTTCATTATAAAGTCCTACTGATGAACAATTAACAAACTTTCTTTCATGCCCAGGACTTTAAACATGTAACAGCCACATAATAGGATCACAGTAAAATCCACCCCCCCTTTGGTGTGAAATACCAGCATTGGTTAGGTTAGCAATCCCAAACACAGTTATCTGAGAATTTAAAATAGGAAAGACTGTTTGATTAGGGGCACATGGAGAAATGGATGAGCTGAGCTGGAAACCAAGATGACTAATATTGCCTGCAGATGTTGTGGGATCTGTCTGCAGGTGGCTGGTGATGCCAGATCCCTGGTAGGGCAGGTATCACCTGTAGGCATGGCTTTTAGACACATTGAATCCCTGTGAAATAAAGGTAGGGGAATTGTGAGACTGATTCAGAAACAAGATTGAGAATGTCTTTTTTGCTAATAGAAGCAAATTATTTTAGGAGTGGGGGGAAGGGGTTTTCTTTTTTAGTATGAAGTAAAAATCTTGCACAGGATGATAGAAATCAGAATTAGCATAGAAGGCTCACTGAGAAATGAACCTGTACCTTTTTTATCTCTCCTTTTCTATCTCTCTTTTGAACACCTGGCTGATGAAAAATGTTTCTTTTACTCTGTATGAACTGTGGGGTTTAAGGATCTTAATTAAAACTAGTGTTTTGATGCTATGGCACAGGCTACTTAATCAATTAGCTGTATTTGCAACACACTTTTAAGGACTAATTACTGCCAAATAATAAGTGGGTTTCTTTTGTTAACTTTCAGAAATGGAGGATGCCAAGAGGAGAGGAGCCTTGTGTCAGAGCTCAGCAGGCAGCTTCTGATCCTCTCTCATTCTGATTCAACAAAAGCAAGCAGGTTGGAGTCCTGACACAGCAGCAGGTTTTGTGTAAAGTAGGGCAGTTACACACATAATAGTTGTTAGGTTTTGCACTTGGAGAAGTGCTATTTCTTTTTTGTCTGTGTGGACTTGGTTTTGGGCAGGTTAGATGACGCAGCCTGTTCCTATTCCCAGGAGCATGTGGTTCAGACCTTTAAGCTTGTGGTCAGTTGTGTGTCTGATCTGCTGCAGGATCAGCGCTGTGCTAGTGAGGCAGTGGCACAATGCTGACATGTTCGTACTGTTGCCCAAGTGAGCAAACAGGAGAATTCCTGAGAGACTCAAACCATTCTTTGTTCCCTCCACTTAACACCGCTGTTCACCACCTGTAGTGGTGGCAGACCACAAGGAGCAGATTTGACAGGCTCCAGTCACGCTGCGTTTTCCTTTCTGGAAGAAAAAAACCAATAGAATTTCACAGTGCATTAGATCCAAACTGTTGAGCATTGGAGAATGAGGTATTCTTCATTTAGGTACTAATATCATCAGTGCATAATGTCTGACTTGAATGATTTCAGGACAGTCAGGCTATTGAACCGTTGTCAGAAGTGTTAGAAGCAGAGGTATAATGAGAGTACTGGTGAAAATAATGGAGAAATTGCATGGCAGTTTGTGGCTAAGAGGGGAAAGAAAACCAGGAGACATGTAGTCTAGTCTTGGTTGAATAATATTTATTTTTCTTACCCATGCTAAGCTCATAGTGTCTTTCTTGAAAGGAATGAAATAGAAAGCTGCTAGGAATGCACATGGTGGGTGCCTTTGCAATATAAAGCAAGCAGCTACGGGGAGAAATGTTTCAGATCTCAAGAGAGAAGGATTCTGTTACTTGTGAGCATGCAATAATTCCCCAAAGGAGCTATGTCCTTAAACTTGAATAGAAACCACATCACTAAATTAAGGCCTAAAGTCTAATCCTATCTTTGGTAGATACAAAAGCAGAAAGCTAAGTAGTACTTGAAGTCCTCAATAGTTGTATTGACTTCAGTAGGACTCTTTGAGAGACTTTTCTCTAACTTTGGTTAAAAAACTAATGCAGGACAAGACTCCAAGCATGCTAGAGGTGCAGAATAAAGTTATTATATTTTTTGGTACCTTGTTACTCTGGTGTCATCCACAATGGCATATAGGAAAAGGGGAGGTTTTGAAGAAATCTTAGAAATAAAATAATGTATTACAAGTCTCCCTTTTTTAAAAGTATTATCTATGTTATTAAAAAGAATATAAAATTGAGGATGAAGCATTCACTTCTCTGCTAAAATATGTTTTGTGCATAAGAAAGTCTGTGTTCATAGCTCAGTTGTTTAACCGTAACATGCAATTTTGTGAGTTAGTAGGAAGATTAACATCTCTTAGATGCATCTACTGTGCTTGTTAGCCTATTGCTTCTTAAGGCATGAAGGAATAAAACCATAAAAGAATATGAGAAGAACAATATACCTTGTGATGAAAATTAAGATCATATGTTTACCTGTCAATACAGTAAGGTTACTGTGGAACTATTTGAATTAATAGTATAAAAACTCTTACAGACAGGTAGTGGCCTAGTTGCTGTGATGTATTACATCCCTTTGTGCTATGCCAGCAGCACTAAAGAGCAAGTAACTTTACAGAAACACCTGGGGATATCTTCTGAATGCTTGTTTTTAACTATCCTCTAGAACTTTGTAGTTTCAACACAGTAAATACAACAGTTATCCCAAATAGTTGACTGTCACACGAGAGTTTTAGACAGCAGTAATTTTGAGCACCTGTGCCCCTTCTCTAACTTATGGTCTCATTTTAGCAAATCATATTAAGATATGAGAACTAGAAAAATTTATTTCTGTAAATTTCTCATTTCAGTAATTCTACTGTTTCATACTTAGACCATCTAGAACCCCCTGTTCTTCTATTAATTAATAGTATGTCTGGGGGTGCTGCCTTCTGCATGAATGTGAACTCAGTTTCTATTAATGGATATTGTGCATGCTAGACAGTAATTGCCTAGCAAAAGAAAAAAGGTAACTTGGAAAGCTGGTGTTTCTGAGATTGCAGTCTGCCTGGCTAAGCATAAACCCACGGCTCATTTCATCTAATGGTCCTCTTGAAGAACCACATATTCCCATTTTCATGGAATCCACGCACGCCAGATTTCAGCCTAAAACACGCTTTTACACACAGATTGTAATGCCCGAGAGACATACTCCCATTGACTAGAACAGTGTGAATTGTGCTCATCTTGGATTTAAGTGCTGCTATTTATAAATGTCTCAGCACATGATGCATCCTTCCATTAAGACAGATGTGAAGCAAAAGTAGTTGAATGGATCAGAGAGGGTGTAAAGAGAGAATCAGTTCTGCAGGCTGATGAAAGGCTGGATATGAGAAAATGCACAAGAAATCCTTGCACTGAAACTCAGTTGGTTGGTCTCATCTTACATGAACTTTGAGAGTCTGTAAAAACAAGATTGATATTTGATCTTCTAGAATTACAAAATCCTTGTTCAGTGTCTTGGAAAATGGGTACCTAGAACTCTGTTTCTTTGGAGGGAAATGGGGATTTAGACATTTGCAAGTGCTGGTCATCTTTTTTCTCATTCTCTTATCCGCAGCCCCTATGACAATAATGACCATGGTGACTTCTGACAGATACGTTTACAGTAGATTTTCTTTTCACTTTCTAACTAGAAAAATGAAGCTATTACGTTAAAGTAGAAAAGGGATGTTCCCCTGAATCCTGTTGACTAGAGTTCAAACAGTAAAACCATTTTAAAGCTTTGGATGATTTTTAACGAGGGAAAAAAAAAAGAAAAGGACATGCTAACTTGTTGCCTTCAACATTATGTTTGTAAAAGATGCTGTTGTGGAAGATTGGAATTTATTCAGTTTTTTAATATGCAATAGTGAAGAGAAAAATCTTTTTAAAATATCAGGGGATAATGTGATAGGAACAGTACCTGAAATTGCTCTTTAACATATTGACTTTAAAAGCGGTGTCGACTAGCAAGTAAATACGGAGTGGATGAGGGGAAGCAAATTGAAGACTTTGAATATTCCGTATAGCCCTCTCTACAGTCCATATGGCTAGTTTACCCATCACTGAATTCAAATGCAATGAAGAACATGAGGAAGCCCAATGGCAAAGGATTCATCCTGAGATCAGGTGAATAGAGGATAGCTTGTATCTAATCATAAGGCATTTGATTCAGGAAAGACAGGGAGAAAATCCAGACACTTGATTCGCATAAACTTTGAATTATGTATGTTTCCAAAAGACAGAATTTGGTACTTCACATTCATAGTATAGCAATCGAACTTGGATTTGTGTTCAGAGAAAATTGTAATTCATTGTTAACAGCCAGTGCTTACTATTAGATACTGCAGAATAACCAGGACTACCTTCTATTACAAAGATCTGCAGGTAAACTCATCATTCTTTGAAGCTGATGTTTCTTTTCCTGCTCTAATGCAGTACTTCTGAGGATAGCACATAGTTGATTGTTTCTTTCCTCAAATGTAAAGATTTTTATTGTTACTTATAATTGCAATGCCCTACTTCCTTTGGTTTCTTTCTTCCACAGTTGGTGGAAAAAAAACTTGGTGGAAAAGCTTGATAGAACTTTGGATTATGATTTCCTCTTCATCGAAAGCCAGAGACCTGCTTTGGAAAGGTATGAATTAATTGTTTACATCACCAACTCTCTGGAAAAGAATATGGTTTCTGATAACCTTGTCTTTAATAAAAACAGATTCCCAGTTACTATAGGCAGGAAAACTGGCACTGTCCTGCCATTTAAAGCCCAGGTGATTTCGATTTACCTGTTTCTAGTTGTTTCTACTAAGATTGTATTAAAAATCTAAACTTACAAACTGTGTTATTTTTGTTCCAACCTAACTAGCAACATTAATAGCACAGCCTCATTTACATGATCTGTTACTGGCAATCTGCATCTTGGAAAACTTGGACTCTGAACAGCCCTAATTAACAGCAAAATGGAGCCGGAATTAATTGGCAACAGACTAGGTGGAGAATAGAACTCAGAGAAAGAACTGTCTTGCCGTCTGGTTCCTGACTCACAAATCTATATGCACAGCAAATGTTTCTTTCTTACCTAGATTAGAATAAGATTTCCACCTGCAGTGTGGATTTTTCCTGGCTTTACTTTTGAGAACTTTTTACTAACTTTTTGATATTTAGTGACCTTTGAGCATAGCCAATTATGTTTTATGTATTTGATTAAACAGTACGTTATAGTCATAACAGGAAAACTGGCTGGGAACCATTTCCTCTTTTTCATTTCTCTAAGTTGTGTTTGGTGTTTTCTTTCTTTCCTGAACGTATGTTAACATTAAGTGCAAGGCAGAGAAAGAAGCTTGTAAATATTGTGCTACAGTACTATTTGGGATGGAAGTTATATCTACGAGATGAAGTTCAGACCAAAAACTGTGATGAGTTTGGCTGGTAATTATTTGTCTAAAGGCAGTGAAGATTAATCTTTATTGTTTACTAAGGCCAAAGATCGATCATGGAAGTGATGTTAATTGGCTCAAACTGCTTTCTTGGGACAGCTAGGACCTTATTTTCTGAAAAAACCTAGCATTTCAAAGGCCTAGAAATTTGAGGTTTGGCATCTATCTATTCAAAGTGCAATTTCCACAGGCTTGCTTGGTAGCATTTACATTGTGATGTGGTCTAACATCTGGCACTAGTTGAATGCTTGCATTTGAAAGAGCAAGGGTCTGAGGCTGAGGTGTGACTGAGCCAGTGATCATCAAATCTAAATTGTTTTATGTTTGCTGACTTCTGACATTTTTCAGGTCCATCCATTCTCTAGCCATTTTGGTTGTTTACTGTCACTTTTAATGTAACCCATTAAATTTGTTATCTCCACTCCAAAAATTTATAGCTTGGAGACTAGCATGATTTCATTCAAAAGCAGTTTTAATAAAACTCCTAAAGTGCAACATTTTCTTTTCTGCTTCATATAAAAATCTGATACTTTTAAGTTTCTGTATGTAAGCACAATTTGAAATTTAGTAGGAAATGGAACTATTGGGAGATTAGTTATAAAGATGGAAGTCTAATACAATCACATTTTAAGATTCATGTTATTTCCTGTGAGTGGAATTTTAGCATTGCCTGGAGTGCTTCATTCATGGGCAATGATTGAGGAAGTAATTAGAGTGAGCTACCTCTATGACAGTGTCTGCAAACACTGGGATTGTACTACTAGATTAAAATTACATTTAGATCCCAGAAATTATTACAGTTTTAGAAGAAAAACCCCATAGGTTGTAGCGAGTAAATACTACAAACCAATCCACATGTTTAGTATAATTTTATTAATGTATAAAAAAATATTGTAGCCATTTATGTATAAGAAATATCTCAATGTATTATCTCACTGTATCAGTATTGCAATGTATTTCAACAGTTATTGCCTATAGCACAATCCTGCCTGTTATGAGAAAGTAGCTACTAGTCTAAAGATTATTTTCCAAGAAGTTTGTCAGTGTTTTTTAGTCCATCTTAATTAAAAAGCACAAATCCCTTGACAAAGAGTCTGCTTTTGGGCAGCAGAAGGGAGAAAGGGAGTCAAGGTTATTGGAAACTAAAAGAAGCAATCCACAAAAAATCTGTAACTTTATCTTCCTCTGCTCACCTGAGCACTGTGAGATACTCACTTTTCTTTTTTATCAGGGGTAAAGCTAGTCTCAGCAGTAACCACCCTTTAGTTGAATACAGGGATTATTAAGGACCTGAGAGCAGAGGAGCTTGGCAGGGGAATTGTGTTCCCCTGCCAGGTTGGTTCGGTGCAGCCACACAGTTAAGAAACAAATATTACTTCATTCACTTAAATATAAGTGATCAAGTTTGGATGTAATTCTTGCTTTTACATCAGAAATGCCCAGTCCTATCTGTCTGTGGGCAAGATGGATATTTAAAGGAAAGAAAAAAAAAGCCTTAGACTTCTGGGATGTTGAATCATTGAGATTTGCTGTGACTGATTAAATTATCCCTTTCCTGAGCACAAGAACTCTGCTCTCTTACTGTGTAAATGTTGGATGCAGCCAGGCACCGTAATGCAACAATGGGCCATTAAATAAGGCACTTCTAAAAAGGTCATTTTTTTCCAAATCACTGTGCTTTCACTGTGGAGAAAATTAATTATAATAAATACAGTGGCCATAAATTTGTTTTTATAACCTCTTGTCTTCAACCTAGAATAAATTAGTCATCAACATAACAATCTGTGATATTGAGATTTATGGTCTATCTTAATCCCCAGTGTTATTTCAGTGTTACACCACGAGTCCCTTTGATCTAAGTGGCTGTCCAGTGAGTTATAGAAGATGGGGAGCCGCCTTTTTCCTTTCCATTATTAATCAGACTGTATTGCCTCCACCTAGAGAAAATCTGTCTTTTTACAGTGGTTACTCATATTCTTTCAAGCATTCTTTCCACTGTGCTTATGAACTTTCCCACTATACTGTGTGATTTTGCCTTTAAGGTGAAGGCCCTGTGATAAAAAATTCTAATCATTGAGCTTTCTCTACAAAGTATTTCAGCACTAAGTTTGAGGTGCACTGCTGGACCATATGTAGTTGAATTCTTCCTACCTGTCACCTGAAAAAACACCAGTAGACTTGGTACTTCAATGCTTGTTTGACAGCAGTCTTTGTCCCTTTTTTACTGATTTTCAAGAGCAGAAGGCAGAAGAAAGATGACCTTCTAACATGCCTGGTAGGAAGCTGTTTTGGACCACTTGGGATTACAGATGTTTAGTTCTTTATGTTTAGTCTTTTTTGTGACTCAGCACCTTGCAGAAGTCTTTCTAAACATGTGTCCAGGAAAGTAATGAGTGGTTCAAGTAGTGGCAAATAAGACTCAACTTTTTAATCAAAATTGATTGTCCTGGCTATAGAATCTGTTATCTTTAGTGAGAAAGAGAATGTACTTCATGTTTCCACTGCTTCCTTTTAAGTGCATCTGGTTAGTAAAGCAGTATTTCCCATGAACATTTTCAAGACGGATTTTTTTCCTTTCATTGTTTTATATTTTTTTTATAAAATCTACTTTCTTAAACCTTAAAAGTAATTTTGTTTTGTTTTTAATTGGGAAATTTCTTATAAAACAGTTTTCATGAGGGTATTCTTTTCCATAATGAGGTTTGAATGGAAACATTCTATTATCTCTGCTTCTAAAGTATCTAGTCTGGGTCGGTATAGATTTGAAGAGCAAAACAGACAATAGGACAAAATTGCATTTGTACTATTAATATCAACTATATAATGCTACTTGTCAGTTTTGAACAACATAAAAGAACTTGTGACAATCTACCCCTAGCAGACCTGAGAAAGATAAAGTTGGTAGTTAAGAACACTGGGTGAAACTGCTCTGTAATAACAATATGACTACTTTGATGTCATTATAGTGAACTACAGGAAAATTATTCCCTTTTAGATTTCATAATCTGGGTATTACAGTAAGTGTGGTTATAACAGAACCATCTAGATACTTCATTTTTGCTAATATTCAGATTTTCTGCATAAATCTGTATTCTCGGCAAAGAATCAGTAATGCTAAACATACTTTTAATAATTAAGCGCATGATTACACCAAAGCAAAACCGTTATGGATTTATAGGATTGTTTATTCCAACTTTATGGAAATACGAAGATGATTTCTATTTTTTCTTTCTCTTCAAAAGACGTAAAGGAGTAGGGGGAGTCTCTTTGTTTCATAACCTATTTAGGCCAGCCTACGTTACATGCCACATCAGCTCTAGCTGAGCATTTTGCTTAACACTTTTACTCCTTTTTCATGATTTTCCTGGGACCTTTGCCACTATGTTGATTAATATGTCAAACCAAATGTTGTGAGTGAGACTTTTGCTACCTGGAGTGTGAGACATACTGGCACAAGTTGCAGAAATGAACTTTAAAGTTCAGATTGTTTATTAGCTATTTTTGTGGAAGTGAAATATCAAGATGTGATGGTGAGAAAGAGACTAATTTCATCAAATTATCCTTTAACCAATGCTGAGCAAAAAGCAGACCCACAGATGGGAGCTACTGCTAATGTGAATGTTAAGACTATCACTGTAAGTCACACAGAAGAAAATCCAATGGGAAGAAGACCCTAATGTTCAGGACTGGAGTTAAGGTCCTTTAATTAAATTTAAAGATTTTTCTTCCTCTTGGGGAAGGATATAATTAGCTATTTTCTGACAACTGTTTGACCTGCAGATGCTTGCATCAGCAGCCAGAGGAGTACATTGAGAAGTACTAGAAGATTATAATTATGACATTTTAGGAACCATTCATTATTTATGTGACATCTTGTTTTCTAACTGCTGGGATAATAAGATAGTAAACAAGTATCAGCATCTTATGTAATAATAAAGACGTGTTTTAAATTAGTGATCTAGGGCTGGCTTTAGGAAAGCAGATGCCACGTGTCCAGTTCACTGTTACTGTTCTTGCTTGTGGTACCAACTGTATTCCACAATAGCAAGCAGCTAGAAAGAATTTTATGAAGTAATGTAGTGCGGATATGTCTGCATTAACCTTAAGGAGACCCTAATTAAAGCAATATGGTCAGTGCATAACTCTTTATGACCATTCTAAGTTAAGTTAAATCGGGAGCCATTTTGGTCCCTGAGCTTTGGCCACCCATGACACATTCTAATTTTGTCTATTCAGCACATAAGCCTGTTACTTCATTTCACATTGGCATTTGATACACTACATGCTAATCTCTTCAGTCTCTTTGTGCTGCAAAAGATACTGATGCAGAGAGACAACAAGAGTTGGAACCCCGTATGCATATACCATAAACCCAGCAGGGAATAGAATATAACTAAATAGGTGGAGAAACTGGATGCATGTTCTTAAGCACAACAGGACAGGGTGTTCTCCTTTTTGTGAGGCAGATTTGCTACCAAACCCATTAATTTGTATATATCTTAATTTGTATTGTGTCTTAGTAGGTATCAGTGGCCATTTGGCCTCCAGCATAACTATGGGACTCATATATTCATGCAGTGTGGAGGGGAAAATAATCCTGAAGGTTTTTGGAATTATTCTTGCAGGAACTGCTGTACAGTAGTGGAAAGCATTATAAAGATTTTGCTCTGTAGAAATGAGAACTGTGTTTCATCATCTCTGAACTACTCTCTTTAGAGACACAAGAAAGTACAGTATGCTCAGAGAATGCCAAAGGAGATGTATTCCAAGGCAGGATATCTTCCAAGAAATCAGATGATTAATGTAGCAGAGGTTACTGCTGATTCCTGCATATGTTGGAAATTCTTTGAAATTAGCTACATTTAAGCAGGTACACTAATGGTTTTATTCTAAGTGTTTGAAAAAGGAGGTGGTTTGTTTATTGAATAAATTCACAGCTACTCTCATTCCAAACCTGAAAAATTGGTTTGGAAAAAGCACCTGGTCTTTCCAGTCTGCAGATAAAAAATGTGAAGAAGCAGTTACAGACATCTTCTCCTTTCAGCAGGGGTAAAGTGAAGCCTCTTTTTGGAAGGCTTCTGAAGACAGAAACTTTACAAGACAAACTTGTTATCTTATTTTGTTCTTAAATGCCTGAGTAAGGGTATTGGAGGTCTCTTCATCTCCATTCCCATTCTGGTGATAGCTTTGAAGCTTTCATAACTGAAGTTTCTCTCTGTTAAAAAAACAGAAAAAAGGTAGCTGTCATTCAATCTCAAGTACAAAACTGAAGCAAAACAACAGCTCTGAATCTGCACGGACAAACAGCTGCTTTGCTGTTAGACACACTACTCCAGGGCAGAGCTGAGAAGTTTACTGCCAGATTAGTCAGCTTTTGCACAACTACTGTCTGCTATATCTGCTCCTTGATGGGATCAGTAACGGGCTGCCAGGGGAGCGGGGGGGAGGGGTGTTTTTCAAATCTTTTA